>DWDX01001807.1:0-17127 GCA_018245675.1 Agara michaeli | reverse complement strand
CCGGGATTTGAACCCAGGACCTCCCGATCGGCAGTCGCGCTAGCAACCGCCCGACCAACGAGGCAGTCAAAATGATTTTAACCACACTCAAATTTTACAAAATCGTCGCAATTAACATTGTGTGTGTTTAGTGTTCAGAAATCCAGGTTATTAGATTGAATTTTTGGTTAATATTTTCTACGTACTAAATAAATATTAATTAAATGTATTAAGTATTATTTAAAGGTAGAGAAACGGTACCCCATATTCAACTGCGAAGCGTCGTCAAAACACTATGCGTGACAAAATCACAATTCAATGTAGGCAACTGGCAAACAGATCTTTTAGGGACCACAACCTTCATAAATGAAGTGTTTTTATTTATAAAATTAACCTAACAAACAGGCAGGCTGACCGCCTGGTGGGAAGTGGTCACCATCGCCCATAGATCATATTCAAATTCAAATTCAAATTGTTTTATTCATCATAAGGTACATACATACACTAACATAAGGTACATACATACACTAACATAAGGTACATACATGTGTAACGCCAGAGAAGTTGCCAATGCGTTGTCGGTTTCGAACGAGAGCCCTTTACACGCTTTTCAAATAAACGACCAAGAAGAAATTGTTACAAAACAGCTATTATATCTGCTAGTGTTACATCTGCCCCTATGTATGCTTAGATCTTTAAAATCACGCAACGGATTTTGATGCGGTTTTTTTTTAATAGACAGAGTGATTGAAGAGGAAGGTTTATATGTATAATAACATTTGTATAATAGTGCGCGGGGTGAAGTCGCCGGCAAAAGCTAGTGTAAAATATATACCTAATTGTTACTTCATTTCATAGTAGGTACCTCTAATAGAAGAGCTTGTGTAAGGGCTTTGATTTAAGAAAAGGAGACGAAAGAAGTTTGTCGGGACCGTAGCTGCTTGAGACCCTTAGTATCTGCCTAGGCTTATGGGAAATAGGTGTGACTGTAACCTTATAACTACTGTGAAACAAAATAGGTATAATTTAGGTTACTGTAATATACAATAGGTACAGCAATTGTTGCTATGACATGTAATGTAGTTAGTATTGTAATGGGTAGTTAATGTTTATTATGATTGTTTAGTTAGTTAGTTAGTATACCCAATATAAAATAGTTAATATAAAGTTACATTTACAAGCGTAACAACAAAAACATATTTTAAAAACGGAAAACGTCGAAAATTAAATTTCACGCGCGCATTCATCCGCGAATCTCGTTAATTTGATTAATGTTACCAATTCCACTTTTAATCATGCGGTTATTGGAAATGTTTCATAATGTTAGCGGATCCGTGGGCGCGAGCGTGTTTGTTGGTTGGGACGTGTTTCGTGTATGTAGACGCGATCAAGGCGAGTTCGGTAAGGCATTTGCCCGACGAAGTGATACCGGAATTGTATACGAAATACCGCGAAGCGGTCGCAGTAGGTAAACACTTCGTTAAACTTCAAGTTACTCAAGTTTTTTAACGTTATAAGAGTAGCCGTGGTCAGTAGCGGAACAATAAAAGGGTCGGAAATAATTGTTATCTACGAATTTATAATACAAGGTCAAAGTATACAAAATTTGGGTTTTAAATCTCTAGAATGTAGGGCGAGACGGAAGTGGATACACGCTTATGTAACTAACGAAAATGAGGATGTTAATATAATTCTAAATTAAGTATTTCTATAGCTTTTCCTAATTTAATACCGTTATTAAGTAAGTTGACATTTTGTTCCGATTTATTTTGAGTTAAATTTATTTTTGCAACTTTTTTTGTAAGTTACTTTTGAAAAACAGACAATTTTCATTTCGTTTATTTTACATTACATAACGCATATACCTACTTTTCTTTTATTGTTTACGTAAGCGAATTTTTTTATAGTTAATAGATACCAACTTATTATAGGTAATAGGTATCAGTAGATAAAGGAATGCTTTGGTTATTTGGTTAACTCGAGTACTTAATGATAACTATTTTCCAATTTGTCTAGGTCAGAACGGATCATCGGCTCGGCGCATTTTCGCTCATGATAAACTATATGAAGTCCACGTTAAAAAACTAAGAGAAGTTAACGGTTTCAAAATACATAACCTCATGGTCAAAGCAGATTTGAGATCAAGCAATCAAACATACGTGTACATTAATAATCCAGTCGAATCTAAATTACCAAATGCATATTTAACTTTGGACGAGTTCAAAAGCGCATTGACAAATCGAGTTCAGGCACAGAGAGACGTACTGGCGGCGAAAAGAGCGATTTTACTCAAAACTTACAGTACAACAAAAAAAGATGTGCCTACAAAAACAAAGACAACAAAAGCTCGTACCAAAACAAAAACACAAACGAGAGAACTAATTGCAAATGTAGACGACGTAGTTATAATTTCGGATGTGACACGAAAAATTGTACCTACAAAACCAATAGTGCATAAGCGTCTTAACAGATCAACAATAAGAGATAAATTGCTTGAAACGGACACCGAAATGCTTCCAATCCGTACGAAAGCAACATTCGCTAGTACCGAGAGTACTGTCTCGGAAATAACAAAGGAAAAAACAAGTCAAAGTTTATTTGTACGGAATGTGTTAATCACGCAAAATAACATTGTAAAACATCGTCTATATAACGAAAGAGAATTAGAGAAGTTGATCAATTCGCCGGTTCCACGAAGCTCCAATGTTAGTGAAACTACCGAAACAATGAAACAGACGATAAAAGATATAGATGTGTCAAAAGATATTACAACAACTGAAATGTTCACTGTAATTGTTACGAATGTGACATTAAATGATTTAAGAACCGAACGTACGAAAGGCAGTAATAGTTCAACTAATTCTGAAACAGCACCGAATACTACCGTTCTAAATACGAATGGGACAACGGTTACAAAAGAAAACACAAAGATTACACCTAAACGATCAAAATTTCCAATGAGTTTTAAAATTAATCAAAATTCAACTACAAAATCCATTAAGCTGCCAAGGAGTACTTTAGCGGTAAGTTCTCATCTTTATCTTTGAGTCTCCTCCGTGTATAAACTTAAATAAAATTTTGTCAATGTTCTCGATTCGTTGTAAACTCTAAAAAAATCACCTTTTACTTAAATAATACCTTTTTTACCATTCGATATAATGTAATAGATGTATCTATAGTAAAATTGTGTACTATGAAATATGTAACTTCAAAAATTGGTAGATCATCTATAACTCCGTCAGGTAATTAAGTGAAAATTTGTTTCAGAGACCACTGGTGTACATGGGCTAAATTTCCACTGATCATGAATTCATCACTGTGCAATATAAAATAGACTGTGAACTCACTTTATTGCGTCACTTCCGAAAAATCCAAAGTTATTGCAACAGCAATAATTTCAGCTAAGCTCAACTTGCTGCCGTGAACATCACTTAAACAACATACATTTTATTTTATTAATAAAATAAATCACAATGTAATCTTTGGCTGTGTGAATTAAAATCTTTGCGTGACCGAAAACACGCGAATGTGTTCCCGCCAAACGAAATGTCAAACTGTCAAACGCGCGAACATTGTGCCTCTGCTTCAGAATAAAGGCGCCACTTTACTGATTACAAAACACAATCTCACGTGGAACTGTGACTGTGATGGTCATATACCTTTATAGATATGAAGGGCTGCCACCGAGACGGCTCTACTTGCTAAAGCTTTGCCAGAGAGAGACAGCATCATTACGACCAACAACTCCCATTGTAAGCTTGTTACTGGATTTAGGACTGCTCATTTGCGCGAAAGAGACCTCTAGCTTTTTATCCGTGTTTGTTTTAATTTCCGCTCCGCCCAGTTCTCTTTTATCCTCCGGTGGTGGGGCGCAGTTGGACAGTTTTAAATTATCTATTATAATGAAATTATTTCGCGAAATAAGGGGTTGGTTTTGTAATGATGTGTTTCATTTATGATGATATCTTAAGTTAATATTTGTAAGTAATATTTCAGCGTGGTCATTATATTCGTAACCGGTAGCCACTCTATTGTTGTCTCTAGTTTTAGAAATCCCAAATCCTTCATTTAGTGTTAATTAACGTGGACAGCATTAATTTATCACAGGGACTGTAAATGTAAAATTAAATAAATTGTTTGTGAGCATACATACCCAGTATAATATAATGTTCAATGATCTTAGAAGAAAATGCATCAAATTACAACATTGTTATGAGGCAGGTTATAAAAACCATTAAAAATACTTACATTTTACTGGATGTCCCAGATTATTGAATGAATGAATGAATATTGAAATGAAATAACAAATTTCGGAGTATATAAACTGTAATTTTAGTATGCCTTAATTACGTTACTGAATTGAAAATATTTTTTATAGGTACATGTTTTCAATTTCAGCGTAGCAAACTGCTTATACTCGCCTTTATTGGAATGGTACATTGAAAACTTTGAAAAAATATTTTTCAGCATATCCAGTGCATACTTTATAATAACTGCACCGCGAAATTCCACGCTTGGTTTTCCATCCCGTTTCATCGGAGAGTCGTTCTTCAAAATAACCTTGTTAGTGCCGATAAGAGAAAATCCAATGTATTGCGCATGAAACAGAGTTTAAATTGTTCTAGCGGGTGTTTTCGGATCCTGTCAACATTTGCGGTCGAGTTTCGGTTTTCTCCCCCGCACAAACTGTTAGCCGCACTAACATTATCTTTGACCAATAGTACAGGAGCGTCAGCCATTTTCAGCCAATCGTTGGCGCGAAATTTTTGGTTTCGCGGCGTTCTGCTTTTGAATTTATTTTTTTTCGGTCGCTCGAAGCGCATTATTCGTTTTTGTAGCGCTGCGATTGGTTTTTTTTTTACTTTTTAATTTATTTAGCACTCTAGATGAGGTTCTACAGTGTTGCATAATGGTCAATTTAGATAAACTTGATATAAAAATACATTTAAGCTCGTTTATAAAATAATAATAAACGTAACTGGTGAATTGTGGGGGTGGGTGTACTACACTCCTCTGCCTACCCCTTAGGGGATTACAGGCGTGATGTTACGTTAAAAGAATATTTTATTCCTATACCAATCTTTAACATATAAAGTAGATGCTAATAAATAATACATCATGGAATTATCTTAATCTGAAATATAGTAAGTTTTCCCATTATCCCCATACGATTAGCTAAGATATTTTATACAATAATCTTACAGTATGTAAATGTGTTCTTACCAACGTATTTTATATTCAATCAGTTCAGCAGAGAAGCCGACAATTGACTTTGACGCCTATGTATGTTTCCATGTAGGGTCTGGATTATAAAATAATAAACCAACCATGAGCTGTCATAACACTATATTAGTAAAAATGCCTACAAAAACGTTTAAAGCAAAAATAAATAAAAATATTCAAAGCTAAAATAGTAGTTAATAGAAAATGACAATCGATTACATACTAAGTTTTATTGAAAAGCCACATAACAATTTCGGGGACTCAATACAAAGACAATATTGGTGAGGATATTTTATTCCATAATACAGCATAAAGACAAACCGGAATGTCACATTTTCTCTCCGTTAGACTTCTTGATTTCCGTTATAAAAAGAAATTATCCACCACACTCGCCACATAACTATATCATTGAATTGTGTTTTAACAATTTCTCCTAAATTATTATAAAAATGCTAAGTTATAGTTAATTGTGTAAGAGCAAAGTACCACCGAGAATTCCGAGTACTGTTCCCCAGCCGATAGAGACACTTGTCAAAATAACACCGTGTATCCTAATACATATAACCTAATCTCGATCTGTCACATAGTTAACTATAAATGCGGGTCCGTCGTAATAAGCGGGTCAGGCGAACGAGAACCGTCGATCTGAAATATTTCGACTGTAACATACATAACAGCTTACTCTACCTAGTTAACTTCCATAAAAAATAAACTATCATCATACAATAAGTCATTCAAATAATAATCGAAATACACACGGATTGATGGTATATGTATATCACCGCACGATCAAAAGGAGAATACAAATAGTATGAGGTTACGAGATGTGAATAGGTGGCGGCGGTCGGCGGCTGCTCGAACACTGCGACCACAGACATGCATGCCTTGGCTCCCGAGCTGCTAATATTCAAATACCGAAATATTTAACTCACTCCGTCGTTTTCAGAAATAAGCGTGTGGGTAGTTACAAAAAAAATGCATTACTCAATAATACTCCTATAACTGTGTACTACTGTGTGCCTAGTATATTCCACAGATGTACTCTAAATTTAAGGTTTACAGACAGAGACCAACTTAGTATATCAGGTCACTACAGGTGTCCTCTACGTAAACACTAAAGAATTAAAGATAAAAGTGAATTAACTTTAAATACTTTATTACGACAACTTATTCCACATATTCCACATTAAAGTATACATATAAAACATGTTATGCTGTGATTCACTTTATCACGAGTCAGCTACACATACCTATCCACATCACTTGCTTAGTGTATACATATGATTTGTTTACTGATAGTTTTATAAACAAAATTGTAATTTTGCATTAACTTTACACACTATATTTGTTCAACGTCAACAGGGATCGAGAAAACAACGCGCCACGTGGACCGCAGTACCACTTCGAACTAAGTACGGCGTGACCCCTGGCTCGATTGTACACTTTCTATTGCAACGTTGTGATCTGCGTCGCCAGCGAGGCGGCGCGCGGCGGCGGCGCGCGGCGGCGGCTCGAGCGCGCACCGAACGCGAAGCGAGTGCAATGCGGGCTCTGTCGCCGGATGACGCGTCGGTAATACATTTGATTCCGCACATAATACATTGTATTCATTTATAGCAAATAAAGTTAACATATCTTAAACCATAGTCTCTTTCAGTAATCAGATTTGTCTGTGAGTTGATAGCGCACATGCGGTTAGCGGTTGGCGTTCTTCAGCTGGTTGGAGAGCCAATCGAGGCCCTCGTAGAGTCCGTCGCCGGAGGTGGCGCACGTCGCTTGGATGTACCAGTTGCGGTTGCGCAGCGAGTGCAGGCCCAGCTTGTCCGTTATCTCGGCCGCATTCATAGCGTTTGGCAAATCCTATCGCGCGAAAAAACAATGCATTATTACCATACAATTTAAACAATAAGCAAAAGCCACTAAGAATTGGATAACTTCATTATGTGAGGCACGTGAATTTTTTATAGCATATAAGCAACACAAAGTACTTATATGTCAGCAAATAAATTTCTCAGTGGAATTTTTTTTGGCGAGAACGTAAAGTATAGTCGGGCACATCGATATGTCAAAATACATTAATACTACATATCACGAAACGTATATCCAATGCGCGGTGTTTCAAACACTTGCTTTTATGCGGGACGGGTTATATCAGATACGATAATGTTACGACATATCATATTATCATTAAATATCATTTGCGGTCCAATGTAGCAATTATGACACAAGTCAGTGACACGCGAACATGAACGAAGATGAATCGCGTTCATTCATAATATGATGATAAAAAAACAATTACATATTATTATTAATGTTACATGCACGAGAACCAAATCACTTTTCCGAAAGATTTTTTAAACGTTTAACTCACCTGTTTGTTTGCAAAAATCAGAAGCACTGCATCTCGTAATTCGTCTTCACTTAACATCCGCATGAGCTCCTCGCGCGCCTCTCCTATACGCTCCCGATCATTACTGTCTACTACAAAGATGAGACCCTGCAATCACACATATTTCCTACTTCACAAATCTTTAAATTTATTGCAAAATATAACAATTACTGGAAACGATTAGTTTTTTAATATACATCGAAAGGGCTTAACGAATTTCAGATACCAGAAATCACAAAATTATAAGATAACACCCATAACACTTCTTATCTGAAATTCAAAGCATTTATCAACACAAATTCTGACATAATGTACACAATTTTTTAATTCATAAATCCACTCTATTATATTATCTCACTAATAGTCTAAAAACATTGTTAATCATTGCATATTTAATTGCTTTGGATTCCAAAAAATTATATAACAATTTAAGCATTTATAACATTGAAAGAATAAAGTTATGTCAAAATTCATAACTTTATCCAATGGTTACGAAAGTGCTAAGTAAGTTATTTGAATGCCGATTAAACATTTCATGGGAATATTTGTTCATCGAACATGAGAAACCAAGTAGAGTATAATCCGACCTACTTCTGCAGGGGAGGCATTTAAAGAGATCTGGGCATTTCTCAATTAAAACGAACATAACATGAATGAAAATAAAATGATCATGAAAATAAACAATTAATCACAATATGTTGTACGAGTGTTGAATACCTATTATTTCCTCTAAAAGTGTTCCATTGTCCTGTCTAACAATAATATAAATCACTCAAATAATGTCACATGCCCACCGCCCCCAAAACTCTGCAAAGTTACATATTACATCATTTTTTTATCGTTCAACTACAATTAATATAAGAATCTATACAAAAGCCTTATGCACTATGATATAATAGAAACAAGATTTAAACCTACCTGTGTATTCTGAAAGTAATGCCTCCAGAGTGGTCTGATTTTGTCCTGACCACCGACATCCCACACCGTGAAACTGATGTTTTTGTATTCTACAGTCTCCACATTAAAACCTGCAATCATCTCGGTTTGTGAATTTGTGGCAAGTAAATATATACATGGTATCATGAAATTAAAAAAAATTACATGATCAGTTTGCTTATTCAAAAGCATGAATTTATTGATGTCAATCAAAGAAGGGGTGAGTAAAACTTATGACTCATATTGAAACAATATGTACTGGCTTAAAATCAAGTCTTTGAACTTGATTGCTACTTTTTTTACTACTAACTTCTATTAATTTCATACAATTTGCAATATTAAAAAAGATTTACAAATGCACTATTTATTATATCTGGTGTGCTTATCAATTTTGTAACATATTGTATTGAAACACTTATTGTATTGAAACACTTATTGTATTGGAACTAAAATCATTTTCATACAAATTTAAATCAGACATCACAATAAAACAACATATTTCCTCTCACTTCACCATACAATCAATAATTAATAAACAAATAATAATTATGGCCTAAAAACCCTCTCACTATGAGGGGAGACCCACATTCAGCAGTGGTACATTAAAAGGGTTGAAAAAAATAATATAATTAGGTCACTAAAAACCAAGTCATATATATACATGCTATGATAATTGTATCAAAAACATTTTAAAGAGGTAATATTTGTGAGCTTGTATGTAGAAGGTAAACTTGGAACCAATTATCCAATTTTCTAAATTCTTTCAGCAGTACATCACTTAGTAGCATAGGCTATATTTTATTTTATAAATATAGTTTAAAAAAACTAAAGAGCACATTTTAAAGCACATAGAACTAGGAAAAGAAAAATAATGATATATAAGAAAATAATAATATAAAAGAAAAATAATAATGAACAAAAAATACAATGAACAAAAATCTTAACTCAACGTCCATACAATATTTTCATTATTTAAGTTCATTCAAGTTCAATGATATTTAAAATTTTAATATTGGGCAAGAACTGCATATTAAGAAGTAACAAAAAATCAAACCAAATAATGAAAATAAAACATGAGGGTTTATTGCACTTGTTATATTACCTTCACTTGTCACTATCTATGTATACCGTCTTTTATACATTTTTTTGTTTCTAAAATTATTTGCCACTTCTTAGTTTGAATTGAAACAATCATGTGTTTTTTTTGGTTGTTTAAACTGCAATTTTCTTACTTTTATCTGTACCCATGGAGGCCATCATTTCACTATTTCACAATCATACATATATGATGAAACATATTTCATACCAATTGTGACTAAGCCATAATTACATCATTGTAATAAATCTCTATAATACTAAAATTATAACTAAAACAGACCATAATATTTGCCACGAACGTAAAAAACAGAAAGAGACCTCCCACTGACTTATCTTATGAACATGAAGTGAAATAAGGAAAAAGGATTTTATTGATCAATTCACAAATCAAATTTAAAAGTAGAGTACAACACTTACCAATGGTGGGAATTGTGGTAACAATTTCGCCTAATTTAAGTTTATATAAGATTGTGGTTTTACCAGCTGCATCCAAGCCAACCATCAATATTCTCATTTCTTTTTTGCCAAATAGGCCTTTAAATAAATTTGCAAACATATTCCCCATTTTGCTGCTTTTTATGTAGTCTGAAATAAAGATTTGCACCATTATTCACTCTGACTCATCCATCAGTCTATACCTTACTATAATCAATGATAATGACATGGCAAGTACATACATACATATTTACGACCAAGTAAAAAAACAATTGTTTCTAAATTATAGACTTAAGCCTAAGCTAATAAATAGTAAATATGTTTTAACGGACACATAAACAGTCTCAGTTTTCTATCAACATAATTTTAAGACAAAGATTGGCTGACATCGCCGTTAGCAATTCTGTTACAGTCGCCACCTAGGGTATGTAATCGATTAACACTTTTAAATACTCCCATAAATATATTAAACAAAACTACTAATAATGATTATCTGTTTTACTTACATTTTCACAAAGAAATCTATGCAATATGAAGAAAAAACGCTACAATCCAGTGAAGTCTCTACAATTCGCTGGATGTCAAAATGGCGGCGAACGTGGAAGTTGTTCGTGCCTATGCCACGTATCGGAGAAAAGTGGCCAGTATGAAATATGAAAAACCTAGTTTTGTGTATAACTTCTTGCACAAATTTTAAAATTAAAAATATTAGAAGTAAAAAAATGTGAATAAAAGATATGTCAGAACATTAACAAAGAGAACGTGTAGAAACAAATGATTTGAAAATAAAACTACTTAATTATTTTTTTAAACGGCAAATTTTTTCTTCCAGCTTCCCATTGATCGGTTGATTAACTTTTTACCTCTAATTGCTAGGCATGGTTCTTCCCCCTAATCGGAATAGAATGAGTTGTAGTCGATCACGCTGCTCCGCTCCAAACTTTAACCTAACCTTTATCGCTTCCGAAATATATATAAGTTAAGTTACCTATTGTAATCTAATGCTTAGCTGCGGCTCTGGAACCATGATTTTGAAAATATACATTTTTAATATTAATATTAATCGTACAAAATACTAACACTACTTTTAAAACTTAATTTACTACATTTTATTTCGTATTTCGCTGTAGAAATTTAAAGTTATGAAACGTTTGACCGCAGGAAATATTTGTTAATAAGCGATTAAATTTAATAGCAATGACATCTCAGATTTTATAATGAAATAAACATTCAAATCGATGTATTTAGTTGCCACGGCATATCACACGTATCGAAAACTATAAATCATTCGAAAATGTGTTAGAGCGGTACGGCAACGTCGGCGTTTAACGCCACGCTTTTTATAGTCTCATACGAACGAGGAGTTTGGTACACGTTTTCGTGTTATTTTGCATGTGATTATTTTATTCCTATGTTGAACAAAACACAACTTAGGGTTTGCTGAATGTTAGTGTCAGTTGAAAAATTTTTTGAGAAATATTTTTTTTTTGCGATCTACATTGTCAATAATTTGATATCAGAATAGAAATCCAAGATTCTATTCAGACTAAAATAAAGTGGCCCGTTTTGATGTTTCTCGCTCAAGATCATGAACTTAATTTAGCACTTTTTAAACACTTAGCAAGCGATATTTATACATTGTATCTGGCGATACTGGCAGCTCGGACCATAGTTTTTATTTTATATGAACTTGACATATCACTGACATTACACTGTAATGTAACTGTAATGATTACAGTTAATGTGTCATTGACACTGACAGATCCCAACATGCCCAAGCAAGCAATAATTTCGACTATATTCTGTGATAACATTTCGCTGTAATTTTGCATATGTTATTTATTACAATTATTACTTATTATTCATAACCATAAGCAATAACATACAATATGAATGACATTCAGACTTGGCTCTCTACAACTCCTAAGTATACAACATTCAGAATAAATAAATTAATGAAATTTGATTTAAAAACGCTTTCAGACTTTTTAACAAAAGTGAGTGAAATATTGATATTTATACGATTTGTTTATTCTTACAAGTTTGATAAGTCAGGTATGCATTTGTATAATCATTTTAACTATACTTAGATTGTATCTCTGATCTTTGCTATAATTTAGAAAAAATGATTACAGCAAAGTAAGGAGTTAAATGCGTCTGGAATTCCCAGGTTTTTTTACTTGAAACCTGACTGCTTAATAGTCGAGCAATGGCCATCAGATGTGATTAGTGAAAAAACTGGTAAAGAGATTATTGTGGATCAGTTGTGTGCAGCCGCAGTATTGAGAGGTGCACATGTGTATGCACCTGGAGTCCTTGGCCTGCCATCAGGTAGTACATATTCCATACATACACTTATAATGTTCTTTATGTTTTACTTTAAGTATTCAAGATGAATGTTATTTTCTTAAGACTTCAATGTTTACACAAAACACAAGACATCCTGGCTAATTTGTGAATATATTATATTCCAACATTTGTTGTTCAGATTACAGACTAGATGACAAAGTTGATATATATGGTGATTTAGAGGGAAAGTGTAAAAGAGGTCTTAAAATCCCCTTCACTGGAAGGAAACAATTTGTCGGAACAGGCATTCTTAAGATGTTACGTTGTAATTTGTTTGATAAAGGAGCTCAACCGAGGTATTCATATATTTTTTTTATTCCTGGCTTATAAGCTGCTATGACCTAATGATTACTGTGTGTGTAAAAATGTGTTTTCAAAATTAAAAAGAATGTGCTGTTTATTTATTAGGTTGATGTTCTGAGGTTGATTCTTCAATCTGTCAAAGTCAAACCAGTAAAGCTGTTAAGCCAATGGAGATGATATAAAAAGTTTATGATAAATAATATATAACATTTATTTATTTTTTGATCTCTATTAACAATTGAATTATTTAACACAATAGGTATGATGATATTAAACAGTATTTTTGAGATACATTAAAAAGTAATGCCTTTCTTTAATGTTGCCATATTGTGTTTCATTAAATTACCTACATTGTCAATTAATTTTTCCATGCATATTTTTTTATTATATAAAACTAATAGTAATCATTTTGAGAAAACAAAAATGGAATTAATCAGCCATAGTTCACTATTTTGTGTTTTAGTGGCGTAGCTGTTCACACATTACTCCCTGAATCAAGGTTGCCAGTAATAAATGAAACTATTTTTTCTAAGGGAGAGGTACTCTTACAAAATTTACCCTCAATTATCACTGGATGGGTGGTAAATGCTCAGGGTAATGAGTACGTCTTAGATATGTGTGCAGCTCCGGGTAATAAAACCACACATTTAGCAGAAATGTCTGCTAATAAGGTATGTATTCACCCATAATATTGATACAAAAAGCAAAGTCATGTCCATAAGACATGTAAATAGCATATAATGTATGTCAGGTAACAGGAAACTATCACAGCAACATAGAGCCGGATTAACCTTAAGGCAGAGTAGGCAACTGCCTAGGGGCCCAGGATTGACAGGGGCCCACTGCAGGCCGCAAAAAAAGTTTTATGGATCGAAAGTTAGAAAAGTCCATATTTAAATTAACAGAAGGTACTGAAGTTACTTCACTTTTTCTTTTGTTTATTGCGTTTGGTAAAATTTTTATTTTAAATTGAAAATAACTAAGTCGCGTAAAATTTTTCATGTATACATAGAAAACATCTAGACTTAGGGTGGAATCAAACGTACGCGTACTCTACGCGTGAGCTGCGCGGGTGACTCTGTTCTAATACGCAGCCAACCCGCGTTGAGCACGCATAGAGCCTGCGTATGTCTGAACCCACCCTTAGGACGTCATTCATGCCTATATCGGGAATTGTATTCAGGAATGTGGGTAGAAGGCAAAAAGATACATCACATGATTTAGTCGGTCAGAGTAGGTAAAGAAAAGGAGCCCGAAAATTGTATTGCCTACAGGCCCATACAGGGTTAATCCGGCTCTACTAGAACGTTTTGGTTGAAGTTAACGACTAAATAATTTCGTTTTAATCAAAGATAACAAAATAACGTTGACGCATTTCATTCTTGACGCGTAGGGCCAATGGTCAGTGAGCCTAACTGCTGAGTGGGGTTGTGGATTCAGTTACCGCTTAAAACAAATATTTGTATAAGGAGCACGAATATTTATTCTGTGTTTGGGTGTACGGCTCCAAGTAAGCAATTAGGAATTTATATGATGTAATTTATGAGCTGACCAGTTATCAAAACGCAAGCTCGGCCTAACTTAGCATTAGATGGCCGTATGTGTAGATGTCCCAAGATATTATTATTATTACTTTGAAAACAAACCCGTGCTTAGCTGTGGGAAGATAAGGGTTGATAATGTTAACGCCGATATAGAACCACTCGTAGCACTGGTGACGTTGTAGAGCGCAAGCGATATGCAAATGAAGTTATGCCGAGCGAGGTCGCCTGTTTCGCGGTAGGCCAGCAATGGAAAATTTTCACAAGTCTTATAAAGCACATTAAGCGATTGGTCCCGGTTATTATCAGATAACAGTCGTTAAAAAATATCGGAGGCCTTGAGAACGGTCGAAAAATATGAGTGCTTGTAATCTGGGCCGCGTATTAAAAAAAATCGGCCAAGCGAGTCCTGTGCAAGAATCTAATGAAACGGACGTGTATTTAAAAAGGCGAGAGGTTGAACGAAACTAATTTTCCAAGTTGTTTATATAATCCACACCGTAATTATAAAATTCAATTTGTAAGCAGATTACGGCGGGCTGCTATTAACGCGATTAGCTATTGTGTTCCCGCGTGTGCTAATTGTCAGACTGAAGTCATATTAGAACAACGCAGTAATGTTGTTGTTTTAAAAGAGTGCTAGGAATATTTTTCCGCTAATTTGTTTGTCTTGTCTTCCAAAACAAGAGCGGCGCACGAAGCCGAGTAGTGATAGCTACAGAAATGTATGATATTCGTTCACTGTATGTATTGTAAGGCGTGTTTCTTTGTGCTTGTTTCACCTCGAAGTGACCCATTGATCGTGGTGAATTTTAGTGTGGAGATAGCTGAACGTTTGGATAGAGGCATAGGCTACTTTTTTTTCGCGGAAATACATGTTTCATTTCCACATGAAAACACGTTTTAACTAAATGAGCGCTATATGGCACTACGCGGGTAATGACGGTATGTCGTGTGAACAAAATAAATGATTTTGACCACGCGGGGCACACCGCACGTGACAGCTAGACTCGTATGAGAATTCAATCGTCGTGTTGTGGTATCCTTCAGTAATTGAAAGCCAAGTCGAAAACAGATATGATTTTTGCCTCTTTCCTTTTTGCTTCTTTCTGTTTTTTTTTTACTATCTGTAAAACCCATGTAAAAGGCAATAAAGTTATTTTCTTATTGTTATTATTATTAGATATGTTTCGGCTAAAAAGAGTAGCTTTAACATTCTCCATACCAAAAAGTACATTGATCACTCCGATGGACGTGAAAGAAGGACAAACAAAGAAAATCACTTCCGCATTTATTATTATTAGTATGGTAGTATGGATAACTTGCTCACAGTAGCAGGTAGTCATTCGAACTTGACACCTGGTAGTCGATTATTACAAAAAACGATTGAATATTTAATATGCCACTAACACTGTCATGTCCTTCATTAAACTTTGGTCGTTAAATGCTCATAATAATATTGTACAACGCAAAATATCAAACGTTTAAGTTGTCAAAATAGTTGTTTCGTTGCCAATTTGATGGAAGAAAAGGTCCATTTAATGAATGAAAATGAAAACTTGATTCGGCGGTGTAAAGGCGGTTTTCCAGCGGCAAGTTGCTCGGTTGTACTACAAAATTTCTTGGAACAGTAAAATAAACGGTTTCTGGCCGACGGCTGACCCATCGACTGATCCGTGGGTTAGATTCTCAACCATGAGTAATATTTGTATGATAAACATTAATATTTATGTGTAAAATCTCTATAAGCACATACATGTCTATATTTATATACATAGGCGTATTTACTTTTGTAGTTAGTACTGCTCGTTTACTTTGCCTCGAACTATGCCTCATTTGGGATCAGATAGCCGTGTGTAAAGTTGTCTCAAGATGTTATCTACATTTTGTTGTATGGGTAACGAAAGCAAAAACCTCATAGCTTGCAAATCTTAGTGATTCCCAAGATGTGGTTCAAGGCATGTGAAGACTTCGCCAGCGAGGTGGACTGGGGCCTTTTGGTGAGTCACTAAGGAAGGATTTTATTGCACCCTTAAGGGGGTTAAATAGGGGTTGAAACTATGCTTATAAACCCGCCGATTTTGAAACAGGTACTATAAAATTGAATAAACTTAGATCTGTCTTGTTAAAATTGCAGATCAGAGCCTACGAAAATGCAGATGTTACGTGTATGAGATATTTTCAGCGCGGGCAATATAAAATAAAATTGAATATGTGAGGTACTATTCATCGGATGCTTCAAAAGTCCTTGGACTAGGTATTCACAGTAGCACCAGGAAACACGCTAACGACAATTTAAAAGACAAACAAAATTAAGGTTGCGCTACGGAAAATTTGTAGAAACACATCCTTTACTAATAAATATCTACTTCGATGAAGAGAATCGATTACTGAAGTGCTAATTGTTGTCACCCTCAGAGTAGGTATATGGAAGACATTTTTCACATGTCGATACGATATTCGTTGACCGGTTCTGAGGCGATTTGATATTAAAATAATAGTATGCTGAGACACGACATTAAAATATAATGTAATAATAATATCTGAGAACAACACACACTTCCTAAACTTGTTTACTGTCTAGATAGAGCCTGTTTTACGGTAACCAGAAAGCTGATTCTATGTTTTCTTCTAAATACATAACCATCTTTACTTTCCTTCGCCCACGTGCAAATGAAATTTATTTTTACTTAAGTACTAAAAGAGATAAACGTGTTAATTTTAATAAGACTTAATTGAGTTGACTGCCTCGTTGGTCGGGCGGTTGCTAGCGCGACTGCCGATCGGGAGAACCTGAGTTCAAATCCCGGGTTGGGTACTGTTGGATTTTTCTAATTTAGAATTTCTAATAGTGACTCAGAGTCTGGATGTGTG
>DWDX01001806.1:0-17129 GCA_018245675.1 Agara michaeli | reverse complement strand
TTTTCAAACTATAGCTCTTTTAGGTATAAAACTTAGCCAGGATATTCTTTTTAGCATGTTTGAATTTATTAAAAACTGATTTTATGATATTTCACCCCCAGAGGGCTGTGCGGGGGCGTTAAAAATTAAAAAAATTCATATCATACGCCCAGCAAGGCGGGCGGGTAATGGCTAGTAGTATATAAAAGTGATACAATTGATTGTGAATTAGATTACATATCATTGAAATTTCCATTAGCGGCATGTTTTGAAACTTTCGCAGACAAAGCAGTGTCCTGGAATGTCCATCGCTGGAGAAAGGAGACGGTTACACGCAATCGGAGTTCCTCTCGCGCCTGGCCAACGAGTGCCGGTACGACCGCCTGCTGCTGCCTACGTACCAGACCGGAGACGTCGTGTACGTGCATGCCAGCGCTTACGTGTATTTTATACAGCCAGCTGAAGCTCACGATTTGGTAAAAAGTTTAGACACTGCCCTTTACACATTATGCACGACAAAAGACTAGAATTAAAAGCAAATACTCATGAAAACATATTATAATTAGCAGTAATTTGTATAAAAGTCCTATTATAGGTGTTCACAGCATAATGAGATTGTAAGTATGGTTTCGTTTATCGTTGTTTTTGTTTCAGAACTTCAAATTGCACTTCCTCCTACAGTTACGTTGGACCGATCCGCGACTTGCGTACACTTTGTATTCGCCGGAACGTACAAAAATTATTGGGGAGAGTGATTTAAGGCAGCGAATATGGGTCCCGCATTTATACATGTCCAATGAACAATCGTCAAGTTTAATGGGCACCGACAGCAAGGATGTCCTAATTTCCATAGCCCCGGACGGCGAGGTGCTTTTTAGCCGTAGAATGCAGGCCGTGCTGTACTGCTGGATGAACTTACAAAAATTCCCATTCGACGATCAGACGTGTTCTATGAACTTGGAGAGCTGTAAGTGTAGCAAGATTACGTTGCTAAAACCTATGGCCATCGACACAGTCAGTGTACTTATGCGTGTCTTTATTTTCAGGGAAGTACAATGCCTCAATTCTGCGTCTTATGTGGGAGAGGGATAATCCCGTTCGATTGTCGTCTGAATTGCATCTAACAGAATATTCCCTAATCGATTACTGGACGAATGAGTCAGTTGTGCGAGGTGACATAGTCAATATGCGCCTCGGAGGAGGTAGATGTAATGTCATTTTTATATGTTTGTGACGTCCTGACCCTTATGAGATTATTATTAAATAAATATAATATGTTTCGATATCAAATATCCGTTATTTTTGTTTCAGCCGGAAATTATAGTGCTCTTAAGTTTACGTTTAAACTCGGGCGCGAGGTCGGTTACTACCTAATGGACTACTTTATACCTTCAATGATGATAGTTGCGACATCGTGGGTTACGTTCTGGTTGCAAGCTGACGCATCGGCTCCTAGAATTACTTTAGGTAGTTTACATTACATACATACAAGGCACCGTTGCTCTATCAACTATTTAACATTCGAGATAATTATGCTTAGAACTGTTAAGCAAATGTGTACCTGCTCTACTAACTTTAATCCGTTTATTTAATTTCAGGAACAAGTACAATGTTATCTTTCATTACACTTGCATCTTCGCAAGCAAAGACTTTACCGAAAGTATCTTACATAAAAGCTAGTGAAATATGGTTTCTGGGTTGCACAGGATTTATCTTCTCAGCTTTAGTTGAATTTGCATTTGTAAACACAATTTGGCGCAGGAAGTACGTTAAATTATTTAAGTGCATACTATTTTAATTGCCATTTTTTTTTTCAATTGAGACTATTTTTATTTTGCTTTAAGGAAAGCTGTAAGCTTGAAGAAGGTTAATAGCAAATATATCCTCAAGGGCACGTTGACGCCCCGTCTTGCACGTAAAGAATTCCAGAAAGAATTGCAGGAGTCGTCACCACAACTCACAAAGTCGCGTTCCTGTTCCTCATTGAACCAGGAGACCAGCTCTGACCCGGCGGGACCTGGATATAACAATTACCTGACCGTTCATGTTGGTATTTTAGTAGCAGTACTAATTTTAATAAATGTAATATATTTTTGTGATGAATGTATTTCTTATGAAAGAAGGTAATCTTATATGCGGCAAAGATAATAGAAAGTAATAGCTGTTGTTCCAATCACAAATAACCATATGGAAATGTTACATTCCAGAGTTTCCCATCCGCATTGAACTTGCCAACTATTACGACGCAAAGTTACGACGACCTCATATCAGGAGGAAAGGGTCGACAGCCGACAGGCAGCGAGGGTTCCGACGACCCGCCCAAACACCACACGTGGACCACGATGACTCCGCAGGAGATTGCCACGTGGATCGACAAACGCTCCCGAGTCCTATTTCCACTTCTATTCATCTTTTTCAATATTATCTACTGGACTTTTGTATATTGTCTGTGATAGATTAGAAAATTTCATGTGCAATAATATATTGCACTTTAAAGTAGCTAGACTCCAAAACCAATAAAAAAACATTCAACGAGTGTAATTCTACACACATTGTGTAGATAGCATACCGTGGATGAAGTATTTTTGATACTTGGTGTACCTAATGTGCAATAATTAATTTATTAAACGCAAAACATGCGGCAAGCATAATACCTTATGTAATGTATGTACCTACCTTGCTTACCTGCATCTATATCGTGAAATAAATATTCACGTGAATCTCCCATGTACCTACATATATTTTGAATAATTAATTGTTTACATACTTTCATGTTTAAAATGATCAGTTAACGCTACTATTATACTAGTAATAATAACGTTACCTCGTTACTACTTTGGCTTATAATACTTAGCCATAAGCATTTTTATAATTTATGCCACTTGCGCTACGTCATTTTACTTAGTATTCCTAATAAATAAAGTGTATTTACTTAAGTTGGTAGGGAAAATAGAGTAGAAAAATAAAATTTAGTCATGTTGTGTACATACAAAATAAGTATCTATTTATGTTACTATTAGACGACTTTTATTAAATAAGCAAACACGTTTGTTATGTTGTTTAAATGCTGATGTAGGTGATTAATATGTTAAATAAAAAATAGTCAATTAAACATAGACTTTTGACTAATAAATTCAAAAACTGAAATTAAAAATAATTATTATTATTGCTATATTACCACGTCAGGTCCCTAACAATGAAATAAAAGGTCATGTTCCCCTAAATAAGGTATACTAATTACCTATTAAAAATCAAGAGGAAATACAAGTAATAAAAGTGTGATTGAACAACCATTAATATCCTTAGAAAATATTACGATATACACCGGAAGCAGTGACTAACAACGATGATTAAGATAGATAACGTTCAGGTAGATTCTCAAGATTTCAAAAAAATAAAATATTTTCGATAATGATTTACAACATTTAATATGATTTTATTCCGTGTTACTAAACTATTGATATACCTGCCTATATGTTTAAAATAAACTAGGTACTGATTTTGAAACCAAACAAATGACATCAACACATTTAAATATTATTGAATAATGTACCTACGACTATGTGCTAGGCACTTAGGACTCTATCTGCATATTCTGTATGTCCATGTACATACATATCTGTACAAATTACGCTTGTTTACGTAAATATCTTACTTATAAGTTCGAATCTTTCCTCCATATTACCTTACCTACGCTACTTGTCATTGTCCATTAACTCATTCGAACTCATTATGAGGAAAAGATGGAAACATTTGGAAGCATAGAAACAGTGTGTTACAAACAGATGGATTGAGCGTTGGAATAAAGCTTATTAGACGATTTAGCGTTTATAAATAGCTGTTGGAATATTTTAACTAGTCACGGAGGAATATATAGATAATTATAATGAATATTGGAAATTCATTTAGTTTAGTCTTGCTTACTTATAAGTCTTATAACAAGTAACATGACCGAGTTGTAGGCAGCAGCGGCAAGTGGCCATTGACAATAGCGATGCCCGGGAGGCAGATCTTTGCGAGAATGTTACGCCTAATCCTACCAGGAAGTTATTTTTTCATATTGTTTTTAACGTATTGTTTGACCGAACCATATTTTTTAGCTTCCATTAGGCATGTACAATACATACATATCTTAGTAAGTTCATACAAAAATAGTAGATACTTAATAGATATCTGTATAATATTTTTAATCGCAAAATAAATAGCAAATTATCTTAAATTGCAATTTTCACATAAAGATCACTGTCTACCGACATATCATTTTGTCTCAATTAAAAGTAAGTATTAAGTATTTTATTAATTACTAGCTGTCCCAGCGAACTTCGTACCGCCTAACAATACGAGTAAATAAACAATTTAGTTTTTGATCATATTTGACGGAACGTATCGTGCATCATATTATGTTTGACAGATAAGCTGTTTATATGGAAAAACTAAATTGCTTTTATTACTATTTTCCTCTGAATCTTTCCATGTTTTCTCATCTTTTAAACCTTCCCTGGATTTCCACGACTATTTTAAAACCAAGATAAGCCCAATCGATCAACCCATTCTCTAGTTTTAGTGAGACTAACACACAACAATTGATTTTTATATATATAGATTATTGTTCTACTGAGTAGGTACCTTTTTCGTATCATTCCGAAACATTGACATATTAATTCGTGTTATAACGTTCGATACGTTCAGTAGATAATCATAAAATTATATTATCGCATAATTTCGATATCTGTCTTCATCATATTCTGTAACGGGTACAATAAGCTTAGAAACTTTTATGGCAGATCCGTTGCTTGACCTTACAAGTTGCATCACGATCTAGACTGACAATAAGGTACATATTGGTCTTTTCGTACATAATTATATACCTGCTACCAATATAACATGAAACTTTTAAATCATTGTCGCAATCACTACCTACTATCCCGTGCTGATCTTTATAAATCTACCCTTTCCTTCCCTTTGACATGTATCAGAGTTAAATGTACTTCAGAATATTGTAGTACATATAGTATCTTTCACAAAATTGCCGCAAGAATGATAACCAGGATACTAGTCAAGGCTCTGCGTCATCGGTCCGGCGCGGCGCCGCCATCACCAGGCTGTCGTCGCTAGCGTACCGCTTCAGAGTTGCAGCGCTCGAATGGCTGTAAAACAGTGTTCTGCATGATTGTGTTTTGAATTAAGAATTAGTTAAGAATTAATACTTAAGTAATTAAGAATTAAGAAGATTGTTTACAGTAAGTAGGTTAACTAATTGTAATTTGTGAATGGTCACACTAAAAGTTACCTACAATAAAAATGTGTATTTTCCGAAAAGAACTGGTTGGCATTCATTTTATGCTATACATAGACGTCCTACACTAGCGAGCGTTACAGAGAGCACGTAAGCTAGCATGTTTATGTTTGAAATTACGCGATTGCTAGATACTTAGCTACTAATGACATGTCATTTTTGGTAATTAGCTCACTCATGTTAACTAGTCAAATAATATAAACAGTAATTTGCATAAGAAACAGATAATGTACACTAAAAGTCCTTTCTAAGGTCATTTTTCATGATGACAAGTTAATTCAACCCGTTGTTTTTGAAAAAGGACATCTACGTAGAAATAGCTTTGCTTCAGGTTGCATACGAACATTGATGGTGATCTAATATTTTTGAGGCACCCCAAACAAGACATCTGATACACTACACATACTATACTATGTATATAGATATTTTTATTAAACCTAAACACAGAACAAACAAATGTGCTCATCACACACTTGTTTTTCCTGGGCGGGAATCAAATCCACGACTTCCGGTTTAACAGTCAGGGTCTCTAACTACTAGACCAAGAGAGCAGTTATGTCAGTCAGTCAGTCATTATAATCATTGTTTTGACATTTTTTTTGTAATATTTTTGGAAATATACTAAGAAAGCGTATTTAATTAGCTCGTCTATAGATTAATGACGTTGAAAACATGATAATCAATGATAAAGGTAAAGATTAGGGTCCGTAAGATGATTGCGGCGTGCGCGCGTGCGTTACACTTGCGTACCTGTAGCGCGTGCGCGGCCGCGGTGTGGGCGCCAGCCGCGGGAGGCGCGCGGGCAGCGGGGCGGGCGCGGCGCCCGAGCCCGAGCTGGAGCCGCGCCCCGAGCCGCTCGAGCTCTCCGACCACGTCAGCTCCGACAAACTGCCACGCGACAATATCGACCGCTTTAGTAACACTGCTTGGCTACATTTATTCATCAAAACTAGTGATAAACAAAGTTGTCTATAAAACCGCGTCCGTAGATACGAAAAGTCCGTAGATACGAAATCAGTATAATAATTTCTTGGGAAAATATACAACACCGTCTTACTTGACATCAAACAAGGCAAATTCTGTGCTATGATAAAATCGAACACCTGATATACTACATATATAAAGTTCTTGATACACATTCACTGATACTTGATACACATTACCGATTTTAAACACAGACTCGGAACGAATATTCATATATTTCCAAAACATTGTCATTTATTGGGAACCGAACCCATAAATAGCAGTCAGTTTCAATAACCACTGGAGCAACGAGCTGGGCTCTATTACACAATACAATAATTATTCTTATGTTATATCCAATCAATATCCCCAAGAAAAGAACTGTTAATGAGCATACTGAATTTATAAGAGAATTTTGGTTTAATGATTAGTTCAATTCCTATTTTGCCAATTACGGGTTACAAATTTAAGAAACACAATTAGAATTATGATATGATTTGATTTGTCCATCTAATCAATATTTGCTAATCAATCGCATTTGATACGACTTACAATGATGTACTTAAATATTTAATGATTTGCTATGATTAATCAGTAGATAAGTAAAACTAAAAATACCTTGACGATATGGGCGGAAGGCGATATGGAGTATAAATGTCGTTACTCTCTGTATAAGTGGAAGCATGTATTTCCTGTTGATATAACTCGTACAGTTGTGCTAAGTCAGGTTGTATACCTATCCCCATTTCTGTAAAAAATACCAAACAATATTTTCCACTACACATACATTAATTCATTCATTAAGCAATTTTGCTGTTTTCTATGTGTGACAAGCATTTTCCCATTCATAAATAATTGCAAGGGGCAATTTATATTCTTTTATTCAATAAATTATTATTCAATGAGAATTCAATCGGTTCCGATAGAGTTCAACAACTTGTACAAACGAACGCACCTTCGAGCGCGCGCCTCTGTCGCGTGATGATCTCGTCGGTGAGGCGGCGCTGCGCGTCGCGACGCTGCAGCGCGAGGTCGCGGCGCCGGAGCTCGTGCGCACGCGCCGCCCGCTCGCCCTGCAGCGCCAGCTTGTCCGCTTCCAACTCGTGCACTCGGCACACCAGCGCTAGCACCTCGCGCTCCGGCCCGCTACTAATGTGCGCCGGCAATTCCTGTACAAACATTTTTTGTTTTCCTTCATTCATTCGTTCATTTTTTGTTTTCCTGTACAAACAGTTATGTCATCGGTAGAACATGCTGTGTGCAAGCTTATTTCATGTTTCATTAAAATATTCCAGTAAAAGTTAGCATGTACCTGCTCGAGTTGTGCCCCGCGGAGGCGAACTTGCTCCAGCTGTCGCTCCACGCGCTCTCTCTCAGTTCGTGCAGCTTCCTGTTCCCGTTCGACCGCCGCGAGCTCGGCCCACGCCTGTTCTACGGCCACTTCTGCTTCTGCACGTTCGCTACCAAGATTTGAAGTTCCCGTTCCACCTCTACGAATAAAAAATATATAATTATTTATATTAAACAAAACTGTTCTTTTAAGGTTCCTTATAGTATAGTAAAAATGTAAGTTACAGTTGAAATTAGGAATAAGCTTATTACCTATAACTTTGTTGCGTGCTAAGCCTTGAAGTAGAAGATACGATTGGTTTATAAAGGCGATTGAAACGAGCTTCCCAGTGCGATATCGCAGCGTGCTGTCTTTCAGCATCCAACGCAAGACCTAGCAAATGGCTATCCAACTCCATAAGCCTTCTTCGTAACCTCATTTGTTGTTTGAAAGTCGACACAATTGCTTCACGGAGCGATTTTAAATGCGCTGCGCTTTCTTCAGTTTCTTCTTTACTGAGTGTTTGTTCCATTCTATGATGAGGGCCCTCTTGAGTTCTGTTTTTAAAAATAATTTTGTAAGTCTTATAAAGTTACACTGATGTAATTTCTGTCATTTAAAACGTATTAATTTTATTTTGATCCTCTTACATGAGCACAAATATAGTATCGATCTGCGATAAATATAATAAAATTATTACGTAATATATACATATGGCGAGATAATTAATATTACCTAGAACGTTCATCTTTCATTTTGGTCTTAAGTCGCGCGATTTCTTCCCTAAGTTCACTTATTACTGTACGATATTGCGACAAATGCATTGGGGTCTGTACAAGCTCTCGTTCAACCTGTGATTAAAAATTATGTATTTTTAATTAAGAATATGTATATCATCATTAAGGTCTATATTTTTAATCTCAATTTTGAAATTTAGTTTTTACTAGTAAACATCACACAATAGTGAAAACTTAACACGCTGCCACGATTCAAAGAGATATTTTTATAAATAATAGCTATCACAGCAAGAAGTACGCTATGATTTTTAATATTTGCTACAAGTAAATTATTCATATTTTAAGTAAGAAGCACGTATGTATATCTGCTTATTAGGAACAATGAACTTATTTACGCTAATTACACATTGATGGGATTATATTTCATATTAATACTTTGAAATAACTAAGATGTCACACCTCTACGTTATTTCAAAGAAACATTTCAACATGCCTATAGATAATTATCTTTGCTATAAGTTCATGATATAGTAAAGCAGTTTTGTGCAAAAACTACAATGTCGGCGGTATTATCGCAAGGGGTTCAGCGTGGAGCGCGTGTTGTTACAATAGTGTCGCACGTCACCCGGTTGGTGATGGTGGCGGCGCGCTGCGCGTAGTGCAGCGTGGAGCGCGTGGTGTCGCGGTGCGCGGCGCCGGCCGCCACGTGCGCCACCATGGCCGTGCGACACCGCCCGCCCAGCACCTCGCGCAGCAGGCGCGTCAGCTTTGAATCGCGATAATTCACGTACCTGAAACGATTCTGTTTAATATGGATGGTCGTCTTATAGAATTTTAATTACATAATTACAGTTCGCATAATAAATGTCTTAAAGCAAAAGGATTTATTGTTTCAAACCTGGCTCCACCGGAAAGTGCCATTATACAATTGCCGAGCGCGAGTAGCGAGCGGTTGATATGCGCGCCCTCGAGGCGGCGCGCGCGCATCCCGGCGCGCTCCGAGCCCGCCAGGTCGATGAGGAACAGGCGTCCGCGCTGCGTACCGCCCTCCACGGCCGTGCTCACTGACACGCTGACAACAATGGTAACTGATTCATTAAAATTTTACAAATGTCCTCAATGTCCTACTACACATACATATTTTTAAACTAAATAACTCGTGGCCTGGAACTGGAATCTGTAAGTGGAATGTAACTCATCGTTAGTGTAACTTTTTCAGTAACCTATTATGGACGACGACTTCTGTCGTGCCAAGTGATCTTCTCACAGTTACTTGCATTCGTAGTTCATAAACGTTGGCAGAAGTTTAGGTGCTAATTTAGAAGTTCTCGTGGCTACAATATGACCAAATTTAATTTCATCAAGACAAGCAAAGGACAGACCTGAGTAGAGCATGCCCTCTTGAAGAGTGTAGGTTGGCGTGTGTAGGTTCGGCGGTGCGCGCGCGTTCTCCCCGCGCCAGCAACTCAGCCACGTGTGCAGCGTCCGCCGCTCGCACCTGCGTAATAAAAGATTTGTGCTTTATCTGACAACGGAGCCTAATTTGTGTCATCTTCAAAAATCTCTTATTTGTTGAAATACACTGATTGCTAATTTTCTAATATTCCACAGTTAGTCACCCGTTATACCTCGCTCAAACCTGCGACCACCGGAGCACCGCTGCCTCCTTCATCTCGAAGTTCTAATGGACCTGCCCCTGGATTCAACAGATCACGAATGTTCTCGTTGTAAATCTCTAGATATGACATCTTCACCTGCAACAGAAAATAAACGTGATCGGATTAACCATATTATATGATATTAAAAAATATATAATATAGTCATATTTAGAACATAAAGCATAAGTATTTTGATCAAACAAAAAATGTCGATGTTCCGAGAATTGTGTAACACAGTAATCATTCGGCACGTGTTGCGCTTTTGACATTTCCTAATTAGATAGAACACTTTTCTTAGATTTTTGACAATAATTACAAAATTATGTACCGATAAGTATAATAATTGTCGACTTGTAAAGCAAAGTCTGACAAGCATTTGTCTTGCATTTGACAAATTAGAAACAGGTACAATGTATACCATCGAATTAAGAAATTTCAAGTTAAAAGGAACGAGGTTCACAAATAAAAAACAGGTACTTTTTGATGAATGGCTTATTTTCTTGTTTGTAATGTACAAACAGAGCAAGTTACGTTGCCGGCAATCATTGTGTCAGGATAGCCGACATTAAGGAACTAGCACGTCGATAATAACTGCTTAGGTACGTGACTGTAAGCACTTGATTTATACAAAGACGCCTATTACCGTAAAAGGAAACCTGCTATCGCCTTGTAAAAAAATCGCACCATATCTGAGAGCACCTAAGTGCTTAAACTAGAAAATAATGTGCTGTAACAGAACAGTTAATTGACATTTCAGAATTTAATATTTATGTTTTTATTTTATGTACAGGTACTTTTTAATATTTTGTTATATAAAAAGTCGTTTGATTCCGTACGTTCACATTCCATATTAAATATAATATGTACATATAAATATGTTATAAGTAAAGTTACAGCTGCAACTATTAATATATTACAATCAGAAACCAGAAATGATTTGTAGAAGGTGCTAACAATACAAGCGACGTATTCGTGCGCTTAAATGTTACGTGCCTATTTCGTCTCAGGAGTAGCCCTGAATATTTAACGATATATTCTCCGATTTAGCCTTCGTGACGCCAGCGTATTTGACTGCTTTCAAGGTGACATAACTTGCAATTGTTTATTATTTACTTCACATATCGAACAACAATGGAACTGATACAAGTGCATTGTAAAAATATATGTGATCTTGAAACCGTACCGATGGCCCCGATAATGAGCTACGAAAAACACATACTAATACAATGTGTATGTGATCTAAGTAAATCAATATTCAAGACGACACACCTTAATGTGAGAATAAATTTTTTGTGCAAAGGTTTTCTTGGCTCGAGGTTGATTCAACTGTAGAATGTATTTAAAATGGTCAAGGGCTAAGGTTCATATAGTTATTGTTATAAGTTTTACTATTTCACTGTAATTGAACTTATCCCCTCTACTTACAACTGTATCGTGGTTAAAGAATTAATATAAATAACATTGTAAAGCATTCGAGTAACCTCTACAGACTTCAGTAATTTGAGTTTAACTTCAATTAGCCGTGATGGAGCTTAAATACTAGTGTGTAGTGTATGTTGATAGATAATCATCAAATGTTCAATAGGAAAATGACTTATTGGAAAACTCCACCTTGTAGCTGGAATCGTGAACGTATTAACGCGGACTCCGTGAAGCGTTCTAGCATGTCGTTTGTAGCTACCGATGTCAATCACACGAACGACGCGCGTAGGCAATGACCTTGTACCGGGGTGGCACTCCCACCCACTTGTTAATTATCAAAATCGCTGCTAGATAGCTGGTTAAGCTGCAATTTTTTTGGTATTTTTCGAATAAATCGACAGTACTTTGTAAAGCTATAATTTGAATAGGGAATAAAGTCTTCTTGGATTTTTTTTTCATTGTTTCCAGATTCTATATCAAATTAATTAATGGATTTCTTGTTGTTGCTGTTTGTTTACATAGGTACACTATAATAACAATTTCCCATCCACTGTCTAGAAAAATATTTACTTATTTTCTAGGTTCCTAACATTTTTATGCCCTCCACAATATGTAAGCTGTCGTTTTCAGTAATCTAAACTGTCTCTTATATAGATATGTATTAAGAAAATTCTTAGATTTTTAGATTTTAAAAATTAAATCTTACCTAATTGTATGTAAAATGTTAAGGAAATATAACATCCCAGCCCTCAAAAAAATGATATAAAAAATGTAACAAAATTGTGGTATAATTATAAAACACTAAATACACACTACACGAAACCTCCGAAGGATTTAATAATTATAATTATTAGATTACTCGATGTATGAAAATGTGTCTGAGACGTTTTTGGATGTCGGCTGGGTCAAGGTTTCCATAAGTATTTTACAGCGGCGACCTACATAATACATGGCATTTCTAATCCGATATTCGTAAAAACCACCATAGAATCAATTCTCTACATTCCAATTGTGAAAATACAACCGCTACCCCTTTTCTTTTTTTTGATGACGAGGAGAAACTTTCAAAAGGTACCAGGGCGGCTTGGGAGAGATACCGGAATATGTAGACCCACTAAAAGCTCATCGGTGGATTTCCTTAGCGCTGTAAGAGGACGCACGAAATTAAAAACTGAACGCATCGATACCGGCGTTGTAGACAAATCACAGACTTTAGGATTTGTGATATTCGGTCAAAATTATAGGTCGTAACTTCAGTACTACTTGTACGTATTTACGTAACGTAAACGTAACATCACGCCTGTAATTGTAATTGTACGTATTTAAAAAAGGGAAAAATCATCTTGATTCTTATATAAAAACAATACTGCTGATTCACTTGTTAATTTATTTGATATAATATACACCTGCCAGCCAGTGTTACGAGTGCTTCTGTAAATTATTATTAAAACTAAATTTTCGTTAACAAAGCGGTGTAAATTATTTAAATGCATAACATGGAAGTCTCATCACCAACTTATTAGCACAATTAATAAATGCGAAATTATTAAAACCGATATGTTATGTTTACGTAACTTTTTACATGTTTCCTTATTCGGAATGAGACATAAAGGTTTTTTCAACCTAATTTTTAAATTCTGTCTGAATGTTTTTTTATACGACGTGCATTTACATAAACATGTAATAGCTAATGGATTGTATTAGGTAATATTATACCTATATATTGATTTATGAGAACGCATGTTTAATTTATATAACTACGATTATAAAGTTTCAGAATTGTACATAATAGTGTATATAAAAGAAGCGATCGTCGCCACGATACGGTTGCATTTCGCAAACGATATGCAACATTATAAGAGACACTGGGCGCGGTCAGCTTTTACATGGCTGACCATTGATGCTAATTTTTCAGGAGCGTTTCCATGCTTCGAACGGCACGTTCAACATTCAGCAGTTTGTTATCGTTGCGTACATATCAATCGTTAAACGTTCTTGGAAGCCTTAACGAAATCGACGGGTTGGCCACTACACTCTATTTCCACCAATCTGCACTGGAGCGGAGTGGTGGAGTATTCTCCAGGTCTCCAAGTCTCCAGAAATAGCAGGCGAGATCCGTGCCCAGCAATGGAACGCAAAAGGAATTGCAGTCATTGTATATCAAACAAAACGAAGTCTCTGCGACTTGTTGAGACAAAAGTAAGTAGGTACAAAATAATATTAGTCAATAAAGTACTCCAAAATATGTACATTAGTACGTTTAAATTTTGTACAAAAAAGAATATTCTAGCATTGTGTCTATATCCTCTATGTCCTCTATCTCTATCCGTACTATTTGGTGCTAATAGTATGGTGAATCATGGATTCTATAGAATCTGTTTAGACTTGACACCTGACATAGTGGCACAGAGTGGAACGACCTCGCTCCATAATGGACCCGAGGTCAATTAATGCATGTGGACTTATCACTTAACTATTTTCCCTTAATTTATCGCTTGTAAAAATGCTTATAAAAACAATACCTTCATATTACAGCACTGAATAATTTGTCCAGTATGTGTCATATCCTTTTCTTATATAAATATTTACTCAAATTGTTAACTGTATGCAAGTAAATATATTACATACTAACGTCTTAATGAGGATTGCACGATAATCACGATTATACATATTAGTTGACGTAGAAGGGTAGCCAATGGAGCCACTATTTTATTGTAATTTAGTATGAATTTCTCACTAACCTCGCAATAAGCGAGATACGTATGCAAATTTAAGCACTATCGCGTATGTAAGTTACGGGCATTTTTGCTAAGAAAGACATTGCTTTAATGGTCAGTTCAAATGCACCAAGCGACCCATTTTCTCTTTGATAATCGCTTTACGCTTAATATTATTTGTGGAATACGAATGCTGCATTACATAGCTAACTTTAATTACGAAATTTCAAAAATCTATCAGTAAGGTATGCTACGTACCCAAGATATATTAAGTGATCAGAATGTAGGTAGTCCGTAGTCGTAGTTAGTTGTACCACCGAGGTACACAGAAAGTTTCAACTTACTTCATAAGCTTCGGGTTGCTCGCTTGCAGCTATGGAGGTGAAGAGGTGGTTGAGTGCCCGCGACATGAGGCCGGTCATGGTGTGCGTCTTGCCAGCTCCGGTGGCGCCGTACGCGAACACCGCCGCCGCTATGCCCCGGAGGGTGTCGCCCACTAGTGGACTGCAAACCGCCTCGTACACCTCCTCCTGATTTAAGTGATAAAAATCTATTGAGAAATGATATCTAATATACTTATTTATTATTGCGTTAATATAATGAACATAATTTACACTCGTAACTACATATTCTCATGTAAGGACGACCGAAAATAGAAAAACTTTAATGAGTGCAGTTTTTGTTAGTAAGTACTTATTATTAGTTCTAAGAAAATTGTCTCTTAACCTTAAATAAAAATATCCTAATGTCAATTTTCTAAGTAGTAAATACAAATACAAATTTTTAGAGTGCAAGGACCTAGCCACAAAAGGGGTGAGTCATATATACCACTTTGAAAAGATTTCAATAATTCTGTTGTTACTTTAGTCCTTAGCAAAATGGGTGGAGGCATTGTGTTGAGGACATTTTACGTGTAAGTAGGTACCTATAACTACCTACATATACAAACCTATTGGATGAGGACGCGTATTTACTTTTTTCGGAGACGAGTAAGAACAAAATTACAGACTGGCATATTATGCCCATCAGATTGTTGTTGTTGTAAATTTTTGTTCTTGGGATTTGAAATAAAATTATTATTTAATAATAACTCGTCAGTCCAAAAAAGTGACAGACTGTCTCTTCATTGCACTAGAATTTGTAGATACCAAAAGTGCGTAGTAATGCTGAAAACTTCTTTTTAATGTCAAGTACAAATACTACGTTTCATGGATTAAAGGTGAAACAGGCAGTTTTTAACTATCTTATTCTGGGTGAGTGAGCGTATATTACTTTAACGCTAATACCGTTATAAATTAATGAACGAAATTATACATAATTGATCATAGAAAGAAATACCTGCGTAGTATTTTCTCCGAAGACATGATCGTAAAAATAATGCTTATCATTGGTTCTACGCTGCCGGAGGATGTCTCGTCTGCTATCAGCTTCTTCTTCAAGTACCAACATCTGTTTATTTGATAGTTTGAATTTTAATAACAGCATTCTTACGGTCCGCCACTGAGCTTTAAGCTCTAAAAATACATTTTTACATTTAAAAGATGCGATGACCCATGTATTATTTAGTTCTATATACATATTATATATACTACATGTTATTTACAATTTGATTATTTAAGTCCTTAAGGTTGTGGTGTTGCCTCGAAATTCGACACATTATTAAGTACCTGCAAGAAACTTGACAGCAATAATATCTATCGAGGGAAATCTCAATTCCATTTTATATCGATAAGTTACCGGTTTCAAGTTTCTATTTATTGTGCTACATTTATATTACCTTTGATTGGGGACCTTTGATTTCCTCAAATTCAAATATATTTATAGATATATTGGTTTGTGAATATTATTTAAAACAATTCCAACGATGTGAACATTTAAAAATCATTTAATGCAAGTATCGTAATCACGTTTGTATTAATACCAACACAATGTTAATAACAACAACATTATTCTGATTTTTTTCGACTCATTTTCTTCTTCTAACAATAATTTCAAGTTAACTATGGAATTCGATACAAGCTACCCTACCGCTACAAGTTGTCCTATTGAACATTTCACACGGAATAAATCATTAAAACCTTCCAGTAAATAATCGTAACCTAACCCCTTAAAACAGTTAATTGGGTACATTGAAACGCTTTTTACCTTGTCGCTCACCACATGCACGATACGGGGACCTTCGTCAGCCCGGTGTGGTCGCACACGAACTGTTACCTGTATGAAATAACATACAAAAAATGCAAAATGCTGTTGGTTAATGCACTTTCCACATATACATTTTAATACTGTTTATGTTCAATATTCAAGTTATATGACTTATAGAGTATATATGGTATTACACTGATCTTGTTTTTTATATATGAATATTAAATAGGTAATTGAGTAGTCGATTATTTTGTTTCAGGATAAAGTTAAACATCTTGGTACTATTATAATTATACGATGCTTGTAACCCACTTTACAATAAATATAGCATGTCTGGCATAGAGCTGTAACTGCGTAATAATTATTGGTCACAGGTCTAAGGACTAAGGTTAGTGACCCTAACTGCTAAACCAGAGATCGTGGGTTCCCATCAAGATCAAATATTTGTGTGATATTTGTTTGTTCTGGCCAGGTGTAAAAAAATATCCTTATAAATATTGTATATTTTTTCATGGTAGATACAGGCTGTGCCTGAATGTGTGCATGTGTCCCAAGATATTATCATAATTGCACATGTAAATCAAATTGCAACGGTCACAGTTACAATGTTCTATCTCTCTCTCTCTCTCTCTCTCTCTCTCTCTCTCTCTCTCTCTCTCCCTCTTTCTCTCTCTCGTCTGAGTACATAATTTGAGGTACTAACATTTGAAGCAAGAATAATCTTTCATATTCGCAATGATATTACTGGAAAAATAATTTACAGGATTTTTATAGACCTGCCTCATAAATTAAGAAATCTCGGTACAATATATCCAAGTATTTGCTCTTAATCTAAATATATATAACTCAAAGGTGACTGACTGACTGACATAGTGATCTATC
>DWDX01001805.1:0-17135 GCA_018245675.1 Agara michaeli | reverse complement strand
CATGTCTCCTCTCGGCGCGAAACAGCTTGAGGCCGTAATCTATCACACGCCTCAGAGAAAAAGTATTATAAATAGAAATTTTGATTTGCTTATTATAGATTAACTGTATCCATGTATTCAAGGCGTTTATGAAGAATTATTGAATAGGATGAAAGGCTCGGCGATGTTACCGTTTGGTACCATGATGACCAGTTATATTCGTACGTCTTTCAGTCGTCAATGGTCGTTGGAGCGTGTCGCGGACGCGATCAAGTGCGCGACGCTCCGACGCGTACGGCGATTCTCCACGCGCGCCTCCGCCGTGCGACCCAACCCGCGCCGGAAACACAGTGACAACACAACAAAACCCCACATTTCATTCATCGTTTTTTCCCACCTCAAACTTAATCGTACGAACAGGTTCTAAATATCTATTAAGAGCTCCAATGGATTAGAGCAGTTTCATAATGAATTGTATGATGAAATGAATCATAATGAATTGAAATCAATTTTTGGCTCTTCCATACAATTCATTATAGAGCCAAAAATTGATTTCTAAATGCGTTCGTTCCATTACAATATTTGCTGAACGGACGACTAATATGGGTTCAGTAGGTACGTGGAACCAAACATAATGTAAATCGTATTAATATTGGTTAGATGTAAAATTTTGTGTAACAGACTTTCTAAAATATATAAAATTTAATAATATTTAACAATTTAAAAACTGTTATTTACAGTTACACTTTGGACACTAAATAAATCATACTAAATTTCAAACTCAAGTAAATTGCATAGGATCGTGATGTATGCACTTGTTAGATATGCAATCTTTCAGCCCTCCTTCAGAAGTAGGACGACTTATCGTTTCAAGACCATTTTGTATCTCAAATTCTAAAACACGCCTCTAGCGGATAAATTTTCACGGAAAGCGTATGTTACTAGCAACGTCAGGCTAAAGGAAGTACGTACACCAGAGGCCACGGGGAAACCGCTAAATCTCTACAATATTACATTCCTTTCATGTCTTAAGACGTTTCGCGTCGTGTATATTTGCGCAAACATCTATAAAATTATTTATATCAAACATTGAATTTTACTCAAGCTGTTCCTGCACCATATAAATCCTAATTAAAATGGTATTAGCCGATTCTGTTTGTTATTATCATAACATTATACATACTGGGTACCTGGTACCAGACCTGGTACCTGGTACCTGGTACCAGACAAAAGAAAGTTTAAAGGTGGTACCAAAATATTAAATGTTGTTGGCCGATCTTAAAATTTATTTAATCCCAGGCCGTTTTAAATCATTACACATTCTTGGAAGCTGAACCATTGTTTTCTTTCAAACGGGCAACCGTTGCAGGCCAGTCATATGTATCTCACTGAAACAGAGTTCTGGTCGAGAAATTTGCGAAAGCGGTGTGAGGCGTTTTTCGAGTATTGTAGTCAACTTAAAATTTTCATCAAAGAAGCTCGAGGCTGGCACGCAAGTTCACCGCCACATGGGCCCTAGCACCTTCACTATGCGCCCTCCCTTATTCGGTTCGACGATAAGCGGCGGGTGGCCGCACGATCGCCCCCGCAGCTGTGGCCACCAACCATTGTTTTGACATGACATTTGATTTGTGCGCGAGCGGCGCTATCGATCTCCTCGCGTCAATTTATTGCCCTTACTAGACATTCTCTAGCTGCCCACAAATTAGAAAGAGCGATCGAACCGCTAGTCTACTGCATGCTATTAGATCCTCTCGATACGACACTTCAACCCATTCTCTTTCCAAGCCAACTGATGACAGCGGGCTGATATTGACACGCATGGTGAGCTATCACGTGTCTTCATTATCAGACTATAGCTATACTAAAACATAGAAAATATTATTTATCCTTTGCTTACGACGACGACGTACGTTATGTAAGTGTATCATATAAAAAATAAAACACTTTGAGTTTATATTTTAAATACGTATTTCAAAATGAAATAAAAAGAATGCACATGTTACGAACAGCGTGTACCTATACTTGTTACGTAATATATTTTAAGTTCACCCAACAAAATGAGCACAATGTTTACAACTAAACTTAGTGCATAAATATTTGCATAGAAAAAACAAGACACATCATCTAAAACTGAAATATATTTACTAGAAATCCACACGACATGAGTCATACGACCTAGTTCTACAATCTTGGGCCATTAAACAGTACTTCATTTGACGTAAATGTTTACTACATTTAGTACTTTTTTTTTGTGGTAAAAATAATTAAAAAGACTTCATCAGTAATTTTACATTTAAAAACCTGGAAATACATATTTGTAAAACATTATTACTGTTATTTGAGTAAAAACTATATTAAAAAACCTTTCATACAAGCAGAACAAGGCAGTATTTTGCTTCAGGAGTATTGAATTGAGTCAGCGGCAAATAAACGTCGAGTAATCAACTTGAGCGCGTAATCTTACGATAGTCGTACAACGGTAAAGTCGTAAAGTTGGCATTAAAGCGGTAATTAATGTATCCACTACTCATTATACGAGTACAGAGCACCGCAGTACTTGCGTCGTGTGTATTGACAAACTTCATTACTTTTGTTTTACACTACTGTCTAATATAACGAAGGTCAATGTTAGCTAATAAACTAGAGTTAATTACCTCCTTAATGTTTTGAACATCTAATTATGTCCTAATACGTACGTACAACTATTCAACGTGGTTAACATTACAAAATAGACAGCCATGACTAACACAGTTAAACTAAAGAAATTATCAATATGTAATTCTAAACTATAAAAACATTTAAGAGTATGGCTATACCTATATCTCGCAATTTTAATACATACATATAGACTATGAATCCGAACAAGTATACATACTCAACGCTTTATTAACGTTTAACAAATTACCTCATACGCCGAATTCAGAACAATAATAGTAGAGGATCCATAGCGAATGCAATTGAAAATCGTAAAAATCGGGAGCGTTGCACGCGTGACACCACGGTCGTATATAAACTACGACGTTGGGATCCAATTTCGGTGAATTTAATGTAAATGCATGAATTTTCCCCGTGCCACTCGTACAATCAGTGTCGAGAGCTGACATTTGCATATGCGTTGCTGAAATTTCAGAATAGCTATGCTGTAGAGCTTAACCGAGTTCAAAACTTGGCGAGCACACGACTCGAGTAAATGTTGCGGCAATGTGGCGGGATGTATCCCCGTGTCTGACATAAGGGGGCCGACGATTCAGCGCATCGCAATGTTATAATGCGTGCGGCATGCTTGTAGCGGCTGCACTTCACAAAAATCATATTTCGTTACCGCACGTCTCAAGTGGATATGAGATTCGTAAGTTATCTCAGTAGCATATGGCTCGAGTGCACGTCAGGTCGCGCGCCATGCTAAGTTCGTTCTTTGAGCAGATTTCAGATAAAAAAGCGAACAGGTGTGCACAACAGTACGCGGTGGCCGATTGGTTGGAAAATCTAAGTGACCCGTCGGTGCATCACGCTCAGATGACAGCCGCACATGTTAAAGACAGCTGACGGGAGCGGTAGTAAAGTTTATTACTGCAGCGGTCCACTGAGCTTCAACACGACAATGTACGGTGTAATGTCACCATTTGAAGTTAAACATCGGATGGCTACGTAACCTAGACCGTACAGTGAGTTTCCCAGCAGTGTGTAATTATAACAAATAGAATATATAAACAAAACAGTCAACACGAATAATTCAAGATAATAAATGTCTATAACGAGAATAACACAAATGGATAAAGGATATATCAACCAATATATTTTAACTTGCCAGTTTTTATAATACATATAAAGTTTCGGGCCCATCGTGGACAATGAAAAACGTCAGACAGACGACAAAAAAATATATAAGAAACAAATAAGAATTATAAACGTTCCTTTTGAAACATTTATCCAGCGGCGGCAGATTTACACGCAAAAGACAAAGTTATGGTTTGTTAATAAAATTACATGTTTGCCATCATCATCATCATCATCATGTTTGTATGTTAATAACTATTATACAAATTACATATTTTACATAAGTTTGTATGGGTAATATTTTACTTAAAGTGATAGAACGATACTTTCAATATAATGATCGCAATTTATTGATACATACACGTATATTGCAATGATGAGAAATGTGTCCCATAACTAACGTAAAAAAGAGGTTATCCGCGAAACCGCATTTCGAAATGTTTTAATCAATCAAGTATTATGCTATATATCAGTTAATAGATATAAATTACTATGAAATTACCATCCAAAGTAAGTAAACGCTTTAGAAATATCTTGAATGTGGAAGCTATTAAGTAGGACATTAACAGTTAAACGGCCTTTAAATTTTTCAATCAATTTGCAGCTTCTTGTAGCTATAAGACTCGTAACAAGAAGGAAATTACGTTTCCCTTGATCGTATTGTAGCTGAAGATTGAACTAGGCGACAGACGCAATACTCATTACCTGTTTCCTTGAAATGACTGACACAGGTATGTTACAATTTGCAGTAATCCAGTTCCTCGGCCATAAAGCGGCAGCCAGATAAGGAATGAAGAGCGCGTCTCGATAAATTGAACATGTATTCGAGTTCAGATTTAAATTATACTCTCAAAGTAACAATGATAAGTACAGTGCAAAAGGAAACAATTCTTTTGCGTGGTATCAAACACAAATAAAAGTCATACTATCGAGTGATCCATTAGTATGTCTGTATTTATAAGTCCACTGATGGATGTGGTGTTCGCATTAGTACCATTAAGTCTGAGGACTGTTTTAAAACGGTTTCCGCGGCATTCGTGATGTAGGACTGACTTGACGTACAATAATAATACTACTACAACTACGTTATTTACATTATCGCGAATGAAAAGTATTTTTTCACTCTTTCATTCGTATGCATTGTATCGTATTGAAGATCAACATTTCGCGGCACGTTATGACGATAAGACAGTCAAACTTGTACGTCAGAGCTCCTCGTAAATAATGTACCACGCGAGTCGTCCAACAGATAAAACACGTTCATACGACACATAAAATACAAAACACCGCGCCACGTGTTTTTGACGTCACGCAAAAAGTGCGCACATTATTAAGCAGTCGTTCGTAAAACGTAGAGACACAAGATATGCCGAGTTTCCCTCGTAAATGCCCCAGGCTATGTAAATCGAAATGAAAGAGAAATAAATGTTAGCAGCACCAGGCTATGCGTCTAGTTGAAACACTTTTAATATGACCACGGAGATCTCAGCCTCCAAAATCGAATCAAGATTCAGAAGCAATCGATTTTTTAATGGGGTTCTACTAGTATATTGTTCATCAGTCGTTAGATCTTCAGAATGGGGAAGTGTTTTCTAACAGATCAGTTTAGAATAAACTTAGAGTCTCCAACAATTAAGAACCAGAAAGTCGGAACCAGATTCAGGACTGCACAGAAAACGCGAAGAAAACTTTCCCGGTGCACGAACGAAACATTTTTCCGTGTCTTGGGGCTCCAGGCCTCCCTAAATGGTGGTACAGAACTATTGCCCACGAGCAAGAGTACGAGTGAATACAGCTAACAACTGAAACACGATATTGTAAAGTAACGACTAAAGTTAAAATATTTAAATCTTACATTGTTCTAGATATGTACTTCTTACAACAGAATCTTAACGACAATAAAACGATTTAGTCTTCGAAATATATTACAAAATGTCAAACCTCCTGTTCATTTAACAACACATTTGTTATAAAATTCGATTATAAAGTTATTTGATAAGATCCGGGGGCTTTAAATGAATGCGAACAGTAAATCAAACAAGATATTTATTTAAGCAATTAAACGCCCTCAATCGCAGTAAGAGGCCGTAAAGACGTAACGTCGAAAAATAATTGAAATTCAGTTGTGTATAGTTGGCTGGGAGCTGGAATACATTTATTATACGTTCGTATAAAACGCGCTGTGAACCACCGAGAAGGAGTAATTTAAAGGCAATACACTCCGAATACCAAACAAATTAACATCCGCCGTGATCTGATACTTTTAATGACCTAAACGGTGCTGTGTCAAATAGCATCATTTGTAAACGGATTGGAGTTATTTATTTTACACGTTAAACGTGTGTTTTATTTTAATTTCTGTATAATTTAAAGTGATATCGTATTAATTTTTCGCGAAATCTTACAGAACATGATATTATGTAAATGTAAAAGACTACTGTTTTTATCGTTTAACTGAAATCGATACTGCTCCTATCGATTCGAATTGAAATCTCTCGAGTCACAGTAACTCTTAAGCACATGTGTTAGAAATTATATGGTACAAAAACGTACTATATGACATCAAGACTGACGTTTTGCTCTCACCCACCCTCATGTTTAGAAGGTCTGGCTATCATCGATCATCATTCGATCATCATTCGATCAGAAAACATATTTGCAAACAGAAATAGGTTCGGTAAAGTGGTTTTAAGAAGCTGCTGTAATTTAAGGATTCTATCAACTTTAAGAAACACTAATATGACAAAAACTATAAGATCTGGCTTATCGTCAAATATATCAGTAATGACAACTTAATATGTATATGGCTACCATACCTAACTAAAATATGTTGAAGTGCATGTTTCAAACCTGTAATATTTTTAAAATATGTATTATATAAATATTTATTTCTCTACGGTTGCGTTCTCACGTTCGTTACCACCATATACGTGCAAAATTTGAAAGAAATATCCTTCTGAGGTATTCCCAGAGCGCTATGATATGGGGTACCTTCAAAGTGGACCACGTATCGGCGACTCCTCGAGAGTTGCAAATGTTCCCAGGCGACTAAGTATATAAAAAATTGAACATAACAACAGACAATCAATCATTATAATAACGATGATATTGTAAGTCAGTTCGATAAGGAAGCAAATGTAATATGTTCAGGTAGAAGTGAACGACATGAATTTAGAAGGCTTGTATCGTAAAACTATCAAACAATGACACTACATTCATCTGAGATTCAAATGAAGCCCACGCCCGTGTCGCGTTACAAGAACGGGTCACAAGCGTGCCGCGGGGACCATTCATACTAGATTTTATTCTATTTGCCTACCGGGTCTCTGCAACAACCGGGCAAAAGCCTTTTAAATTCTACACGCAGCGGTATTAATACGGTTAGTATAAATCGAGGAAACTACAGTGGATTAATGTGTATTAATATTAACGGTTATTAAACACTAAATTAATGAAAGAGGCAGTGCGAATCAAGAGTCACAACATCCGTTTAATTTACTTTTGACTCCAATTAATCTACTTCCTTTTGTTCAACTAAATTCTGACACATTTGCATACAGATATTATTATTATTATAAGAGTATCATTTTTTTGGTGATATATGATAGGGTTTTGCCGCGATCCAGCCTCATACGAAAGTATTTCAATGCTATTGGATATAACTATAGTGGATGACATAATTAATTATACGTATCCAGGCGTGAAAATCGAAATGAGAGTCATCATAGTTTGCATAGAGTTCTCAATTTGATTGATTTGAACATTACTCTAGAGCGAAAATAAACTAGAGAATAAAACGGACAAGTACTCAATCAATGATCGAGGATTTCCATTGAAACTCTCACCTACTTCACACGTCGTGGCGTCTATAAATAAACAAGGTGGAGAATGTAGCGTATTTATATAAACGAGGCATTGACGTGCTGACACCAGTGATGAGTCATGACGCAAGCACCGCGTCGGTGTGGAAGGTGGACTGCGTTTGCGCAACTCGCAAGCACTAACGAATGTAAGTTCACAAACGCGAACTTGAACTTAACGCACGGTCAAGCGCAAAATATCTTAGATCGCAAGCTCCGAGTTTCACGCCTACGATCTCGTCATAATATTTTAACGTTTTGAGCAGGTTTATTTCGAATAAAGCATAACATTTCATGATTGTGCTTCGAATTTCTTTGCACGCAATTTGCTGCTCTGTCAATACTTAAACACAACAATCTCGTTTAACATTCAAACGTATATTAAACACTTGAATCAATTAAACTTATATCCTCCTTTCGCTATAACCACGCTAAGCAAAGTTCACTCATTCGATGAGGTAAATAACTATCCTAAGCAGTGCGCGGATCGTCAATCATACGAAATAACACAAGCGCACAATTTCCGTATAGGAAATTCTCAAATGGTTTTCAACTTCAACTTTTGTTCTATAATTTATCCGTTGCCGATATACGAGTATTGGTATTAATCTTACTGATTAATCATGATAACTTGCAATAGTTTTAACCGATAAAATTATCCGGGGCATCATTAAAGCGGACGATTTTCAAATCGTGTAATGAAACATCATTTTGAATGGCACCGTGTAAGCTAGGACGGCCGAAGACAAAAAGTTAATTAAAGCCGTTGACAGTGCAAGCAGCAGGTGGGTACGGTTATGGGAAGCGCGGCCGTGCGCGTCCGGGCCGCACCGCGACAAATCGCCGCTAATTGTAGCGTCGCGCGGTGCAGCTACCGGTCGTGTCCAGCTTGTAACAGATCCCACTACAAATCGATGAATGCAAGGTCCCTGACTTACTATTTTGTAACACAAACGCCTGCAAATTAATTTTGGTGTCGTTCTTGCTAAAAATGTCCTTCACTCCGATCACTTCTTCCTACCCTTCCTAAATTTGTACAAACTTTAAAAAAATACACATTCGGAACTGATCACCCATTCTCAGTGGCCATTTTGCCCTATAGTATTCTATGCATAGCGCAATAATCACAGAATTTATTTTGACATCGATTAGTCACTATATTGTTACAATTAATGAATCAGTTGCGAATGGCTGATATTTAACCTGTCAAAGCAGAGCACAGTAATGCAAATGTTTGAAAGTGGAAACAGTTGGAGCTGTGGCGCTTGCATAGAGGAACTCTAATCAACGCGTTATACCGAGTGCAATTTACCAATTACAACGTCCTAAATATAACGTACACTAACCAGGCGGTGTCGATATCAAACAAGACATTCTAAAGGATAACATGAAAACCAAGACAATAAGTCACATTATTAGAATCTAGTATATTCTCAGGAAATTTATGGAAACAAATATAATTGATAACAAATAAATAACGATATAATGGTCCAAATCGCCGAGCTTTAAAATAAGTCGAGCAACAATTCGGAGCTGACATCCCCCCTTCAATGGCCATCAAGTTTAAGTTCGGCATACCTAATTCAGCTGAGAACCGTACGTCAAGGTGGATTACCATCTCTTAACGATTTTTTTTTTCTCTAATAACGTAAGCTGTTCATAAAAAGCTTATTTTTGCCTTTGGCTCCTCGCGCAGATAAAGTTCCTTGTAGAACTACATATAAATTATATTCCGATTTTTAAATATCTTAACTGGATATTTTAAAAGAGTGCAAAATATAATAAATCATCAAAACACGGAGACTCTTGGTACAACTCCTACAAGACCGCAAAGGCGCACCCGAGGATATAAATCGTAATTATGAGCAGGACCCAAAAATATGAAAAAATCAATACTAAAGCCACACAGCTAAGATGCCAAGAATAAATGTGTATAAAATATCTACGAATGTTGCATTCTCGTTTGTGTCTTTATTACAATTTCGATTCAATATTTACGTGCTTAATTTCATGGAGAAACAGATACAGCTCATAAAAAAAGGAAAAGCATAAAGAATATTAAGAAAAAATATAGAAATAAATTGTCTAAGATCAAGACACTGATTAACACGACATTGACGATATAAATATCGGTGTTTATAATTCAGGATGATTAGGATTCTCGTTTCAAGTATGATGCGAGTCCATCGGTGATACTATTAATGCTTAAGATCCACGAGCTTTCGTTCCGTGGGCGGAACGTTTCATTAACAATTTTAACATAAAATCAGTCAATAGATTAGTTCCTGGAACGTCTACTGGTTGTTATAGGTACTTTAATCCTTATTTATGTACAACTTCCTCAGGGTGTATTTTCTGTAGCATGTAAGTTGGGGGCATTCGTTTTATTGTAAATCGGCCAATCATAAGACAGATATCTAACACCAAAACACGGCGCCTGTGACATTTCTATGGATGAATTCGAAATACGAAACCGACACGATCTATAAAATAAAAGCGTACGTCCATATCTATATTGTTTCGGAGCGTGAGTAATGCATAGATGATGCAGCGAGGCCGGTATAATGGTAGGAGACACAAGAATTACCCAGTAGCGTGCGGTTATCTGATAATAAATATTATAGACCATTCTTTTAGGCGAGGCGGTCATTAATCGAGCGGTCGATAGTGCGCGGTATCGACTTACGTGCGGCATTGTTGCTCCAACAGCTGTTCCTATTTATCAAGACGCCAGTAATATTGTTCTGGCGCATACAAAGACTGCGCTCGCGCCCGGCGTTGTACTGGGACAACGTCGAGACCTTTGTCTTTTGACAGGCGACATTGGTTTTACTGAAATGATAATTTAAACTTATCAACACTTCATAAAATGCAATATGCCTGGAATGTGTACGCCTGGAATGTGATTTGCATACACTCCTAAATGAGTTTTGTATGTATTTTATTGTGTGAAGTTAAATGTTAAATACGTTTTATTTGTATGCTGTTTTAAAATATTCAGAACAATTTACACGTCGCTTTTAATATTAATTAATACATACATGAACTTTTAACGAAAACTAACTAGATGTGTCAATAATTATGACGTGTACTTAGTCTTATAAGCAACCACCTACTCTTCTATGGCTTTCGTGCCTTAATCACAAGCTTTTAAGGTTTGAACTATGTCAAGCGTATTAGAGTCACGATTTCATCAAAGTTGAAGTGATTTGCATATAAATTACTTTCGTTGATGTGTAAATCCACGTGTTGCTCTCGAGGAATAGAGATTAATGTGGTGGGTATCTCTGTTGGTCGGTGACAGACAAGTTAAGCTGACATCCGTCAACGCCGGTCTCCGTAATCGCCGAATCGAAGATCGATTTTAAGCCCAGCTTATTGAACTCAGCGGATTCGGATCAGACAAACCCGTTCCGAGTTCATCAGTCGTCGTTTTCCCGATACTATGTACCCTATTATATGTTGTAAATGTGACAATATCATATTCCATATACTTTAAATGCTGATTGATATATAGGCTTGTTAGGAGGTAGAACATGTATAGGTACGGTGCCCGCGGGAAGTAAGTACCACCGCCACACCTATTTCCGTCGCGAAAAAGTCGTTATACAAACGCAGATTGTTGTACAAGCTGTGTTTCGATTTGAAGGGTTTGGACGCCGGTCCAGATACCAGAGGCAACCAGCTCAGGCCTCATGAGTAGCAAAGAGGAGCGAAAAACTTCTAATAGAGCAGATACTGACTAATACCATTTGCGTTTAACACACACAGACACATTATAATGCATTTCCATGAAAAACATGTAGGTTTATTTCGAACAAATTGTGACAGATACGGTTTTTTTATGTCTCCGATTTTTTTTAGTCGAGACCAAGCGATCATCAAGTCTTACATCGGCTACTGACCCGCACAACACGAGCGTTAGGTGGTGTCCGCAATTATCTCAAAAACGACGCCCGTAATGGTGAGTTGGCTCCTTCTGAGTTGCGCCGCCGCCGGCTAATCACTTTGTCAAGCCTTTTACAAGGCCCTTTCTAACTGCGAATTACCTCACCAACGAGGTTATACTTTACGACGGACTGAAATGCAACAAGATTTGTTTTACTCTACATCCAGTATTGGGGTAAAAAAAACAATGGAAATTTTACTGTGACATAAGTAAATTACGTGAAAACTACACGTATAACTATACTCTACTACTACTATAATAATGTCTTGACACAACTTCACACACGCCTATCTTATACGAAATTATAGCCCGTGTTGTAACTGAAAATCAAAAATAGCTAATAATTTTTTTCGATGTAGGTTTCAAATACATTTTAGATAAATAATTTTACAACCAGACACAGTACAATTATTAATGATCATCACATAAATGCGTCTCGTCAGTGGTGGGAATTGAACCTACAACCCCCGGCGCAGTAGTCAGCTTCAATAACCACTAAACCGACGAGCCAGTCAAACATATGACAGCAAAAAACGGTTTTGAGATCCACGTATTTACGACAAGTTTTTACAAAGAATCCTTCAGCTAGACGCGTGTGATTAACGCTCGAAGTATTCTGATATATGCCGTCATCACTGCAGTGTTGACGGACCCGTGCTGAGATGCCATTGCGACGCAGTGAGAATGCGCATGCAAGCTACAATTATGCACCTAATGCATCAAGGAGTTACGAAGTCGCCGGAATAATTAATTGATTCTTGTATTGTACACACACGGCTCTCCGATTCCAAATTAAGCAATTAAATGTGTTACGGTATCCAAACGGATAATAAACATGTATATATCTATATACCTATATAATATAATAGTGACATAAATATTTTTTATATAACTTACAAATAATTGGTATTGCAAATAGTAGTTATCTCCTAACCACAGTACCATTGACTGTAACGGTAGCACCAAATGTAGGGACAAATTATGTTTGTTATAAGAGCGCGGGTTGGACGGGACGGGGGTGCCGGCGAGGATTTTGTATTTATTCTATTTGCCGAACGTGCCTCGGTGCCGCGGTCGCTGTTTGACGATGCAAATTTATCGCGGCGCTTAATAAAATGCGCAGCTTCATTGATTCGCAGATGCTGCTCATTACAAGCGACGCGACGGACGCGGTAACCACGCCCGCCGGCGGCCGCTCCCTGCCAGACCTGTTATCTCAAACAAATTGTTATGGATTATCGCCGTTCCAGTCACATAATTAACAGCTTATGAATTCCTAGTAATCTGCGATATGATAACATTACCAGAAATTTTGAGGCAACGTTATTAACGGCTCGATGGGGAATTAACTAGTCAACTTGTAGGTTAATGAAATCGAAATTAACTAATAATACTCTTTGTTATGATATAAAATAATATTAATTGAATTTTTTAATTTCAGTAAAGTATTTGGTCACGACTATTAATCCCCGTTTATTACATAAATTCCGAGATTGAACTTCAATTTAAAGATTTAACATTTGCTTATTGTTACGTAAATAATGAAATGTGAATGCCAAAGAGAGAACATAGCTAAGTGCACAGAGCGCTGCTGTGATAACGTATCGGCTACAAATATAGTAGATAATGTTACTGGTGTTTCACGGTCGAGTAAGGAAGTGAACACGAGGTAAACATTAGAGGAAGTAGGAATGCCCATACCGGGAGCACATAAACTGCTAGTAACAGTCACAGGATCCGATAAAACCTTACATCGGGGGCCCGAACGCCTCGCCGTTATGGCCGATATCGACATATTCGAGCCCTTCCCTTCCTCCTCCGAGAAAACAATGAACACAACTTGAATTGATTACTGCGCTCACTTTGGATTCCGCTACACATACCAACCACAATGAACCCCAAAATATTCATATTTGCATATGAGGATTGAAGATTGTTTCAATTTGCATACCTTAAATAATATCATCTTCTGCCAAAACTAATTTAGCTTTTATTTTGGGATTCATTATGATATGAAACTTGCTGATTTCACGACTTCAATTATGTTCAATGTAATCTAAAACTTTAACAAGAAAAACATAATTTCCCTTGAAATATAAACTCTTCAAACAGACAGGAACAAGAAGTTTGCAAAATAGAATAATGTTACGGTTCAGGTTGAATAAGGAGAGCTTGTACAAGGAATCGAACACAAGTTTACATCACGGGCTGCAGTCATTACAAACCAGCTCAAAGTGTAATGCAACCCCACAAGTGAATCTAACTTCACTCACTTCGCCTCTTTAGCGAGATCCACTCGCTTACTTCTGCCGCGGCTCGGCGTAAATTGATGGTTTCACATCGTTCCATGCAAAACGATCATAGCATCCCGCTCGCACGAAACGCGCCAGACAACGTGGTAATCATTGTTTTTGAAATGAGAATAAAACGAAAACCACTTCAAAGTACATACGGACGTGAGAGAAAAACGACGAAAACGCAGCACTATTCCGATAAGTTTAAGATAAATAGCTCGCCGAGTTCCACTTGCCCTTCCTCTCCACATTTTCTTTTTACTTTTAGTAATTTCTGTCTTAGTAACCTACGCCCTTGATCAATTTTATATAAAATTCAAATTGCATACTTATTTCATTCAGCACACATACAAAATCAGTTAAATATAATCAATTAGCTAACAAGTTTAAATATTCCATTACATTAAGGCAATCTCAATGCAAAACATATTTTACTAACAAGGATATTAATAAGCGATTCCTACTATAATCCAACAATAAATAATACAGATCAGTACATACAAATGTGAAACAATGTAGCTTGATACTTTAAGTAAAGCAATTGAAAGGAAAGATGGTTGTTGATATAAAGAAAAATCACTTTTCACAATGTAAATAAGTAATAAATCGTCTCGAGTGGCTAATACGAGATGGGTATGTGGTAAATTTTAATGAGAGTTCTTCGACCTATATCATATGTGCATAAGCGAAACATCGTCGACGATAATAGAGCCTGCGTCAGCAGACGAGAGGCGAGCACAAAGAACATCTCATTTTCGGCAGCAAAGACAAAAGCGGCAATTACAACAGTTAACGGTTGAGTTTGTATAACGAACCATGTGTGGGTTGAACTACGCGCTATATATTTCAGCATATAACATGAGAAAGTAACAATGTTAGCGTTACAAGCCATGATAATAGTGGATTTGTGACTACATATTATGGTTTGCATTTATTGGCTTACAGTGATTTGTACGCCAATAAAAATACATAAGTGAGCATGAAGCGAGTAACTCGAACGCAATAGTCAACAAAACAATATATTCCACGAAAATGAATATGTAGTATATAGAGTATTCATATTTTGTTCTCATGAATACTAAGGCAAGGTGCTAACTATTCTTTTAGTATTGTATAACCCGTATACTTGTTAGCTACTTATATATTACCAAAAACGCATAAAAAATGTGCACACACATGTCAAACTTACTAACCCAGCATTTAATAGGTCTACTCGAGGTGAAAGTTTCGGACCTATTTGTTTTTTTCGTCATTAATAGTTATAGGACACTGAACACTTTCAATTAAATTAACTCGCCCCTCCTAACACTGGTTGAAAGATCGCGCCGCTATACGTGCGGAACAAAATAAAAACCATTAAGTTGTGAATGGGCATGGAATATAATAGCCAACAACATACGCGGTAGCAACTTGTAAAGACGCATAATGCAGAGGTCATGTTCTCACGTATTCGAGTCAAAGTGTTACTTACTGTCCATTCTTTTGTAAACGCGCCAGCGAGCGTCGGCAGTGTCCGGTGTGACAAGTGAATACGTCAACGCCAGTATTTACAAAGACGAATCGCTATCAAATAGAAACCATGTCGAATGTAAGTGCTACTGAAAAATTTTCTCTCTCCAATCTAAAACTAGCCTACTACTTTGTGAGCAAATCTTTTCATTAAAAACTATACGTAATTGATAATAAGAAATGTACCTAAAATAGTATAGAATGAATGAATGAAAACACTTTATTGAATGAAAAATTCATCAGCTGATATGTGTTTATGATCTTTATTTATACAAAGTCACAAAACCATAACAAACTTAAATTATTGTATTGAACTTTGGGCTTTACAATGTCTTTGGAGAGAGCTAGTTTTGTAAAAAAAATATGTAGTAACATGATCATACCATCGATTAAGCGTTTTACGTTCAGTTGAACGCATGCGTCGTTGCTTTGTCATCGAAATTTTCTCCCGAAACCCTTTTGTGAATTTGTCGGACGGATAGCACCAAACCGCAGCCGGCTCTACGCAAACCATATTGAATAACACTGTAGCGCTTCAGGCTGGAGTTCACATTTTCGTTGAATTTATCAAGGCGATAATACGATTATTTACTTTTAGCGACCCGTGTATTTCAGTGTAGATATACAAAAGAAATAAAGCTGACCAATTTTGTATTTCTAGAACGAAACAATAGATTGACAGAAAAACTGTTTTTTTTGTTTTCTGCGTATATACGTTAACATTTTAAACATTGTACGAAATTATAGTAGGCTATTTTTATAATGTATCTAACAAAACGTCAAACATATGTATTCATATATTGCACAACCTTTTCATTTCCTGTAGCAATAAAACTGCCGTGTTACTATAAAACTAAAGCAATAGTGAGCGTTCACCTCAATACCACACTCTGATTTCACTCTCGGGAAACATTGCACACATTTTCATGTCAATATCGATACACCGCTTCTGAAAGGTTATTGAGAGTTTTGTGGGTCTATGAATAAACTTCAAATTTTATGTCACTTTATTGACACTGTCGAAAAGGGCCGCCACGGCCAATGGACACCTACAACCAATCTCCAAAAGGACTATAGGAATAGGACTGTTAGTGTAAACTGGTTCAATTACCAATATCTATTAATAAGAACATCAGTTCTTTTGTGTTCTTTAGTAAAGCTACTGCAGAAATAGGACTGTTAGTAATATTATTCCAGTTAGCACATAGTTAATGTAAGTGCAGTTAACATTAAGCAAATTGCTATAATAGCAACTGCTTCACGGTAAAAATAGGTGTAGCCGTGGTAATTCTCCGAGCGAACCGTGTACATATTCTAGAACTTACTAAATTTTATATTGAGAGGACACAACTTAAAATTGAATAAAAATATTATTACATTTCACAGTGAACCATTAGTTACGTTGTATACGGTAACCCTTTAATGCGATTTGGAGCAACAAAACGCGCAAGCTGCTAAAGGCAACAGTAGGCACTCACCTTTATTCCTCGTGAATTGCGCTCCGAGGAAAATAGCGAACATTTCACGCCACTATCGATATGCAGCTTTTGAAAGGTTATGTGTGTTTTATAAAACGATTTTTCGTTATTGAAGGTAATATTTGAACGCTCCGTATGACGGGTAGCGTAGTATGTTAGCAGATTTGTTAGAGATTAATAAACGGAATAAAAGAAAATTACTAAGTTACACGTAACATCATGCCTGTAATCCCCTAAGAGGTAGGCAGAGGAGTGTAGTACACCCCCACATTTCACCAGTTACGTT
>DWDX01001804.1:0-17138 GCA_018245675.1 Agara michaeli | reverse complement strand
AAACAAACAAACAAACAAACAAACAAACAAACAATCAAACAAACTCTTCAGCTTTATAATATTAGTATAGATGAGACAGGCATACGGATACCCGAAGATTTCTCCTGTAACTAATAGATCATCAATGAAACGATGTAGTAAAATAAGTTTTGAGTTACCTACTGCACATTAATTAGCATGTGGAAAGTCTTAATTAACTAACAATATAGTATACTAATAGTTTTATTTCTCTTCAGAGTTTGTAAATGCGTTTAACATTAAAACAACGCCTGTTAATTATTAATAGCAAAAACCGTATGAGTTATTGAGCAGTTAAGCACTTTCAAAAGTCGCCATAACTTTTTGTTTTTAATCTAATTTACAAGTTGTTTTCTAACACGTAATTTTATTACTTTTAAAACTATACTTTGGCATTTGTATTAGTGTCGTATATCTGGCAACGTCACATCATTTATACTTTTAAACTAATAAAAACTATTTCGTTGATAGCTGTTCAGATGTTTTAGTTTTATTATTTTCTCTACACTTATGTGAAGAGTGATGAATGTAGAGTCTGCAAGGAAAATGATATAAGTAAATATGTATTAAAGTTTTAAAAACTTTGTTATGCCATTAAATTAAGCAAACTCTCCACTTTGATGTGCCCCAATTATTTCATAAGCCAGTCACGAACCCATTGTGTACATAAACGAAAAATGAGGAATGGAATTGTGTGAAAATTAAAACACATTTCATTACAACAATTACATTATGAAAAGTGAAAACACACGAGCTGTAATAGCATCTATTATTTACTTATTGTTCTCTGGAAATCTAATTAAATTTTTCACGAGTTTCATTTGTAATAGGACTGTTGCAAGACAAGACCAGACCAGCCTGTCTTATTCTTTGTATCGTCTCTTATGTTTTCTTTCTTTTTACTATTTGAAATATTTCTACTAAAACAGTATCAGTGCGTGGTGCGAGTAGGCGCAGACTGAACGGTTCCACCACACTATTAGAACTATGAATCCTATTAGGATATATCCAATTACATTGAAATACATGTAGATGTGTCTAGTTTTCAAGACGCTCACTCCGATTCATTTATTATAAATGCAACTTCACACTATGTATGCGTCTCTTTCTTACTCATAGTCGTATTATCTTTCACGCCACATAGTTCTACGATCAGACAATTGATAAATTTATCGGCTATGCTACCACTGCTTTTCTGAATGCTCATATTTCCAGTAAACTGATTCTATTTTCATTTTGTTTTTGTCATGCGCAATATTCAACACCGCACATTAGTGATGGATCTCGCACTCCTGTATGCGCCCGCAAGCGCATTTCAGACGCATTCCAGCTACTCATAAAAGAGCGCGTTGTGCCATTTATTTCCATTTAAAGCTGTGGTGTATAAGATATAAAAATTGCGGCGATATCCTTTCAGATTTGATTTAGGTTCGTATATTCATAGCAACTGTTCGGAGTTACGGACACTAATGATAATACGCTATTACAACTCGCAATTTGTTTTAGGCTCTACTATTTCTGTACCACTCCAGGACACGACCAACGGGTACCGGCTACTCGATACGGAAGAAACGGACTCATTAATAAAACCGCACAGTACAAATCCAACATATGCTTTATTTTACAAATACTATTTTACCGCTGTCTATGCGTTACACTATCACGCTAAATATAATACAGTTTGGAGACCACCGCACATATATACAGAAATTTCAACATTCAAATACATTTATTACGTAAAAGTATAAGGCACGTTTATAACTTCCTATCTCAAAACGACTTTTAATTAACTATTCTGTCGTACGTCTATACAGTTCTCATTAAAATATTAGATATGTTGAACGTCAAGAGAAAACAAATGTCAAAGAGTTAAAAAAATATTAATGTACACATTTTACGTAAATAATTAAATTACAAACAAATGCAAACCAACTCAAAGTTACCTTTGTTTTTTAAAAAATATTTAATGAATAGGCCATAATTTATTTTTCATATAATAATTAATATCCTTTCATTTCAAACGCAGCTTTAAACAGAACAAAGTAAATATTAAGAGACGGTTTTAAGACATTTATTTTTCTTGATCAATCGAACATCAATTTATATTTCTATTAGATATTTAATAATTCAGGAAAGTTTAACATTTCAATTATTATTTACAAAACTAACAAACTAACAGTTAAACCACTAATAAAAGCCCCTTTGATATTATATATTTACACGAACATTGTTTTTGTAACGTTTGATTCGTACAAAATGTAGGTACAATACTTTCTATACACATTATGTTAATTACTTGAAATAGACTCATTAATTATCATTATCATTTCTATCGTCATAATGTAATTGAAATAATAATATTTCATTTGCCTCTAATAAAGTTAACAACATACCGTATAGTATGCGAAGTATTATGGAGTAAAATATATAAATAATCGATTGGTATTAATCATTGTGGGACTTAAACGTAACTGGTGAAATGTGCGGGTGTACTACACTCCTCTGCCTACCCGTTAAGGGATTACAGGCATGATGTTACGTTATCAATCACATTCGGTACAAAAATATGAGATACAGTAAGTTTGGCGAATTCATGTGCAATTTTAATGGCAGTACTATTTTACTTAGCTAAGTACAATAATATAGCACAATTTTTTATAACGAAATTACATACTTTACCATTAATCGAACATCAATAATTTGTAGTGTGAATTTAAATGATACAACGGCTTAATTAATTATATTACTGATTACAATTAATCATATTGGCATATATGTACATACAACTTTAACGTATATAATATTTTTATACAAATCACAAATAGGAATGTCATTGTTTTTCATATATTAGCGTAGATGAATGGAATTAAAATTATATATAGAGATTCGTGTGAACGAAACAATTGAAAATGTATAGTTTAAAAGTGACCTATTGAACAGCTACTATTAAACTATATATGTATAATAAGTATATAATTAAAAAGATAAATAAAAGAACATTTCAGAATCAATAAGTCATGAATCAAATATATTATGTACAATTTATAACTGAAAACAATTACCGTATAGTGATAAAAGATAAGAAAAACAAAAGACACGAACGTCGAGAAACTCTGAGAAAACACATAACAAAATATAAAAACATCGCGATAGGTACATTTTTGAAAATAAAAATTAAATGCTCGTTTGGAATAGACGAAAATAAAATTAACATAGTTAACTCTCTCTATGTTACCATAAAACTTAGCATTAGTTACTTAGGAGTACCTACAAGGAATACAATAATATGCACAATTCTAAAAAATATTCAGTCATTCGACAGACCATATTGATATAATCATTCTCAACGAAACACCACGTGGAAACGAAAATGATCAAATTCGCTTTACAATTATTACATTTTACAAAAATATCCTCTTTACATTCTCGTATAGTAACTGAAGTTGTGTTCGTTATTTTCAAACTTTTACTCTAATACCTACGTACTGTGTTAAAATTTATAAATACTCAGCTAGTATTATAATCTATTTTTACCGACATTTTATTATTTTTAGTGATATACGTCTCGCCGCGCGCGCCTCGCTTAAAAGCCGATTCACTAAACTTTGACTAAGACGAGTACAAATACATAATTATATATAATATAGTCAAACATTCATATAATCGAAAGTACGTAGAAATAACAATATGTATTTAAGATATGTACAGAATTTAAATCGCATAGTTATTATACTAAACACTACATTTAATACTTCAAGACGAATACTATTACTTACCAAAATTTATATACAATATCGACATATATTTATAACCAAATTTATATTAACATCGAAAGTTCTAGAAAGCAATTGATAGGCGCAATCGAATTCGTTTAAAATAGTTGAAATTTGTTATTGTAATGTATCCGAAAACCCGACTTATATGTAAATATCGAAGGCATCGCTTCGATCATTGCTCTCTATTGATACTACACGAGATTGGATTGCCATCGAGTGAAATTAAAGTATCAAGATTGGAAAGCGTGTCTTGATCATGTAGGCCTACTTGATACCAATCCAATCGCAATAAGTCAGTAGCATGATAGGTTTAATAGATGAACCGACGTGTATTCCAACAACTGTAGGCCTCGAACAGATTGAAATGTACAAAGTTATCTAAACATATACTGTGGATATATTGTATTGACACGACAATTTCAAACACATAAATATATAATGTAGTTTACGTTGAAAGGAATACAGTTTTCAAAATGGCATCTACCAACGAACTAGTATTTTTAATTTTTTTCAATAACATTCGTATATTAATTACCTACATCATCATAAAAAACACATTTAAATCACATACGATAAACTATGAAGCACACGATGCATTCAACAACAAGTGATGTACCAACACTAATCTATTTATTAAGCAATTGTCCACACAGTCTTTAAACGTCTGAAACGTTCTGGAAGTTATTGTCTATATGAACAATACTTCGTTGTAGGCCTCTGGCTACTCGACCGTTAGCTCCGGGCCCAGTCTGTCGGAGTTGAAGTTCTCCATACTCCACATCTGCCTCGTCTCCGAGACGTTGCACGACTCCATTAGTATCTTATCCTTGTCCCTCGATATTGACATGCACTTTTCACTCGAGCCGTGCTTTAGTAACTTTGACTGTAAAAGATAACTTGTTTTATGAATATAAACAAGTAATTATTGAAAATATGTATGTTGTAATTGAAATTATTGTTGTGCTTAATGAAATGTTGTCTACTGGAAATCTAAAAATCTTCACATGCGTTAACGAGTATTATTTATAAAACATATTTCAATTCGAAAATCTATGAGTTCTGTGTTCTGTTCAGTGTTAAATTAATACATTTTAATAGGTATGAATTTTTTTGAAACAAAATTTATTTTCAATGTCTATGAATTTAAATAATTAATTAGTCTTAATAACAATGATCAAAACAGTATACCCTACACAACAAATATGGCACAGTTACATCATATTATATGAAAACAACTTGACCGATAACTTACGTTTGGGTCGTACAGCCACAGCTGGTTGCCCTTGGCACCGTGACAAGGGTACAAGACGACGTCGTGACCCGAGTAGTCGAGGCAAGTCTCATCGCGACGAATTTCGCCATTCTTTGAATACATCCAATACTGTAAACGTCGAAGTTAACTTCAAATCAGTTGATCTTTGAAACTAATTATACGCTTCGAATATGCTGAGGGAATGGTGAAACTGATACGATATCGCAAATGATAACTTGTCACCGTAAGCGGACGAATGTTTGTAACGGGAAAATCGTATGAGATGGGACTCTATGTAGGGACATGGTCAAATAAATACAATAATGTTATACATTATAGTACACATTAGCAGCGCTCGAAATAGCATTTTTGAGTTCGAAGTTAATTCCTATAGATTCTATAGATAATTAGTGAAATGGATTGATCTTTAACTAATCTCAATCAGAATTTCTAGTCAGATCGATGCGATCTCCATTAATAAAATCTGTACATTTAATGTGAAATGTAGAATTTGTTTCACTTAAAAAATGAAGAATTTATACAACAAAACACGGAAACTGTATGTACATAACAATATTACCGTATCCCACCGAAAAACTGAGCACGCAAAAGTAAAAATAAATAGTTATTAAAAGTTAGATTGCGTAAATAATAATTAACGTATTTACCATTAATACTTATAATGTAGAATATATTATAATACAAGAAAATACTGCGTAATGTTAATACTAGATAGGTATAGGTATATATATATCATAACTTAAATACTAATTAAAAAACCTAACGGCAGTACCAAAGTTGATATAGTGTCTGCTGAACGCGTGTTGCAATAAACAACAGTAAAATGTAATTGTCCTAGATTACCGATTAAGTTACCATGACAATGTATGAATTGTTAGAACTCGCTTATAAATTACTCGATGAAAGCTATTCCGTTAAAAGTTATTACAATGCTCGCATTAGTATAGCATACAAAATTTAAAAAAAAAAAGGAAAAACATACAAAACGTATGCGTGCAGAATAATGAATGAACTTGCCGACACGCAAAAGCTTTGTTGATTAGTGGAAGGCAATTTAAAATTGTAGCGTCGTGTTACTTACCGAAAAGTTATCTCTATTCGAAGCGGAATTATTTACTTATAAAAGCTCCTCGATCCCGCCTTACCGCAATGATGATGAGCACCAACAACCGACTACTTGGGGAAGGGAAAGCGTAAGCCAATAACAATGATGGCGTCCTTTGACAAACCTGATTCCCGTACTCCCCATGACATGGCCACACGTTCACTGGCTTCTTCATGTCTTCGGGACCCGCCGCAGAGTCGATGCACATATCCGACGACGGGTTCGCGATCTGATGCCATCGATAAGTTAAAAAGGCGTGCCACAAGCAAGCGTGCTGGTCTAATATCATCTCTTGAGGCAGTAAATTTTAAAATTAAATCTGGTAATGCCTTTTTTCAATAATTCTAACCTATGCGCAATATGCACTTCTGCATCAGAATCAGATGTACATATGTATTTATAATTGGAAATTGTCTCAAGTTATGATGTTATAATAAGATAATGAAATGACAATGAGATGATTCAAAAACAGAATTTTGCTTGCAACTAAAACTTATTCTTCATGGGAGGATAAGTTGGGAAGTATTGGAGGTGAAAAAACACTGTGCCACGCCAAAAACGACAGAAAAACCGTCTTCACCACACATAATACTTTGGAGCTTTTTTTTGGTGCTACCTGATTACCACCACCTCGATGACATTTGTGAATCATGATACGTTTCGGTTCTTCTTGACTTTCGTCTAAGGTCTCTCCATCGAGACAGTAGCGACCGTTAAACGCTTGATTTCGTACCTAATGCCGAATTTAAGAAATATAAGTAAATACATTTAAGTGATTTTCGTGACATGCGTGCTATAAACGTAACAAGAAGAGAGTGCCAAAAAATCAACGAGTGCCACACGACGTGTCACGACTAGAGCTAAGTTCAGTGCAGAACAACAACAACATGGTACTGCCGCATCGGTCGAAATGTAAACGACAGAAGACCTGATTTCCTCCCTGGCGATGGCACGGGTATAGTCCGACTGGTTTATGATGGTCAGACTTGCGCGTCGGTGAATCCAAACATGTCTTTTGGAAGGCGACATTTCGAATCTGTACAGGTAATAATTTTGAAATACACGGAATTTAAAAATTTGCACTCTTGTATTGCATATGTCTTCGAAAACAATGTAATAAGTAACAACAATACTTATTGTGATAATTTCTAATTTATGTGTTACACTATCAATGTCAAAATGATTTGCTAATAATGCGAACAAATGTTTGCATACCTCTCCATGAGCCACAGACTCTCCGGGAATGAAAAGTTCTGGATATATGTTCTTCAAATACCATTCGAATGATTTACATCCAAGTTTGTCCCTTAATGATTTCCTGCCCGTTATGTCACCATAGTCACCCTTGTCGTTGCCCACTCGTTGGTAATAATACTTGGCATAGTCATCTAACCATACCTGTAACAATCACTAAATTCAGTAAAGTTCATTCTGGCCCAAATAAATTTAAACAACTTTACAATCAGGTACTATTATCTAAAGAAATAAAGCTATAACAATAGGTTACTTTTATTTCCATAGAGTTGAATTATCATATTTCATTAATTAATATATCACCTCCGCCAATCGAACTGAATTCTTCTTAAGCACATTGACGCCAGTCCTCCATTTGTAAGGGGAGCGTTTTCTGAATATGTGCCCGACGTGGGAGCACGGAACTATTTCTAACGTGCCACCGCACATCCAAGTTTTGAAGGAGAGTTCGAGGTTTTCACCGCCCCAAATGTCGAAGCCGCTGTCGTAAGTGCCTAATCTCTCAAAGAACTCCTTATCAATTGCAAACAGGCCACCGGCCATGGTCGGTGACCACACCGGTTCGGCTGTGTGCTGGTGTCTCGATCTTTCTTTCGTTGGCACCGGGTGCCAATTGAACTGTAGATTCCAATCAAAACCGCCAACGTTCACCGACGACGAATCTCTATAGTGATATTCTAGAGTGTTATCATCGATAACATCAATAACGGGGCACACAACTGTTGTTTTATTTCTAGCGATCCTATCGAGTAAAGGCTCCAGCCATCCTGAAAGTGAAAAGTAAATATAGCGAATTCATACGCTACTAGTTGAAGTGTTAGCTAAAATTAATATTATCTTTGGGGTAATTGTGAAACTCGCTACAGATAGCAAACAGCGAACGGAAGATTAATAATTTCTAGGAATAACTAATTTTTAGTTACAAACTAATATTAGTTCTTGGCTTAACTTCAGAAGCTAATTTGAAAAAGCAATCGCAATATACTTATTAAAGCTTCATTCTACTAAGAATCCTGTCTACGAACGTGACATGTTCCAAACAACCCGATTTTATTTATAGCGATTACGATGCCTATTTTCTGTATTAACGAGTATAAAGTAAGAAATTCTAAAATCTACTGAAGGGACAAATTCATTGAATAATCTCGTCACAAAAGCGTCCCTGAAAGGCGCAATGTAGGTACGAATGGCTTTTGAATAAAACACGTGATTTACCTTCAGTACATTCGCAATGGCTATCGAGGTAGGTGAGAACGGGCGCAGTCACGTATCGGGCACCGAGCAACCGAGCTCTGATCAGACCCTCGCGTCTAGTCGCCCGCACTATTCTCACCTTCGGCAACGACGACATATAATCATCCAATTGCTGCATTAGGTGAGCTGAAACAGATAACGACGGCTTACTTTAAACGTTCAAGTGCGGATACACAAAATTGAGTACTTTTCGTTTGAATTTAAAACGATTAAAACGACATCTACGAGTATTTCAATTGCTATCGTATTCATTACAAACTCACGCATATCAGAAAAATCATCGACCAATATGATTTCCTTGATCAGATGTGCTGGTGATCTGTCTATGACCGAGTGTACAGTTCTGAGTAGTACCGACCACGCCTCGTTGTGGAAACATATAACAACTGATGTTTGAGGCAACTCGGTCAAATAGCGACCCGGTTGCTTACACCTGTAAGTAATCGATTTACGAATAAATTCAAAAGGTTAAGATCTTATACCTGAACATAAGAAAGAACTAATTTACGGCACTCGTAAACAAAGATAGAAAGATAGACATTAAATTGCTAGCCATAATAAGAAAATATCGAATTATTTCAAAGAGTAATTTTATTAACAATATAATCATTTAACATAATAATGTATTATTTATATTTAACATTAAAATAATGTTAGATGTAACATTTTCAGTAGGTATGTAATGCAAATTCTGTTGAATACAACGAAACCCTTCAAAACGACGTGGTTATAAAAACCATATACATCGTTGATGTAATACATATGAAAGACAAAATTTCTGCAAGAGCAAAATGAAATCTCGTACAAGTACGCTAAGCCGTAAGAAATCAGAGTGGATTCAATGAGGGATTTTAAAGTTTCACATCCTTCACCGAATGATAATAGACTAGTACACCACACAGTAACCGTACTGGGTATTGTAGTAATACAGAGCGTCTTCGCGTTACTATTCATCCCAAGCGCCGAGGAGTTTCCGCCCGATCGATCCGGGCCGACGGATATTTGACCGTCACCTACGGATTACATTCGAGATTCGATTGCAAACTTGTTATTCTTTCAACAATTCCAATCCCTTGTTGGCGCATACATACATATTGTACGACATATTTCAAACTTCGCTCGGTATTAACTCTAGATCAGATATTGAATGTTCATTCAATAAAGTAAGTTGCAATACCTTTTTTACGTAACGCATAGAAGAGATAGAAAAAGGGATAAATACAATATGCGGATTAAAAAATCACTTTCACAAACGTACTATCGTTACTTTTGTTTATACGACTACGGTACGAGAAATTATTAATTTATTTTGTATCGTCTGTGCACTCTTTCAAAGTGCGCATATTTCTTACCATTCGTCCCTCGGATCGGGCAACTTTCGTCTGATCGATATCAGGTCGCTGACGTATTGATTGAAGGCGTTTTTCTTCCAACCCTCGGACACGGCCAGCTTCGCGTCCTCGCTCATGTTCTTCGGCAACACAACCGGTTTGCCCAGTTCACCGGGTGCATTATCCGAGCCCGGCGCGGCTATTACACCCAACCCTGTAGGGATATGGCGGATTAATGCAAAGCGATTAATAACATCCTGCAACTCGTGGGAACATCGGCTATTAGTTGGTCGTAAATCGCTTGCGACATTCATTTCGATATCTCCTATCCGCCTCAAGTGACCCACCCACCTCACTCGTCTTCCCACCGATGTTTATAATTATCTTGACATTAGCAGTAGATATAGTTAATGTGGTTTCAGAGAAGCGACACTATTAAAAATGTTGCGTTATTCTCCCGTAAGCTCAAGGAATCGTTAGATATTATGACAAATGCAAGCGCATCTTAGATATGCCTACTTAATCGATTGAGTGTATCAATTTGCATTACGTGAAATATTAAAATGAATAAAAATACGTCGACATTAAAATCCTATTAACATAACCGTGCCCACGTAGCCATTTCGATTTGCTTATTGACAGTGACTATACAAAGTTATCAATCATTCGAAGTTCAATAAAGATTTGAAACAATGATTACGGACAAAGTTCGTTACGTTGAAAATGTAATAAATCATACAACACCTACCATTTTAATGTTGCTAAGATACATAATAGTAGTATTAATAAATTACCATAAAAATGTGCAAAAGGTTATTAAGGTGACGAAAATCTAAAACAAGTACAGAGCGAGTGGTTTAATTAAACATGATTAAATCGGGGATTACTAAATTAAACTAACTAACTCTTCATTCCCCATTGCGCAATCGGTAAGTACTTAAAGAAATATTCCTTCAACTATAACTTCAAAAATTTTACCGATCTATCGCCACCGTGAAGTACGCCGTACTCGTGCGATTAATACATAGGTATTTACAATAACTAGTCTATATACTAAACATATTATGTATTGTATATAAGCGTAAAATTACCTTCGTGTCCCGCAAGCCGACCGATCCAATCGACTCTGGTCCTCGCTGTGACGGATAAACGCACGTTATCATGCATAATGTCAGTAAATTGTATTCAAAACGCAACGAAATATACTACTAGAGCGGCATCGACTAATGTTGGCTGGTGCGAATGAAAATATGCAATATAACGGGTCACTATCATGAATATAAGCACATTAATTACTATCAGGAGTCAGTCAGGAATTACTGTCACTATTAGGAGGCTGTAACAGGTGTGGCATACTGGCAGTATGAGGGCTAGATAAGATCAACCTCAAAACGAATCTTATAGAAGAATCAGGAGGAATAATAGCGGAACTCAAGTGTAAAAAAGAAGTGACGCTCAATGAAAAGTCTGACTCGTAACAAAGTAATACAATACCTAAATAGTGATATGTAAGAACTGTTTTCATATCAACTTATTTATAAATAACGTCTCATAGACCAAAGGAATAAAAATTTACGAACTTCAGAGTCATTAGAAGAACCGACAAAGCAATGGGACAAATTTCTTATTCACATTATTACTCACAAACTTGATGTTAAAACTTATCGTGATTGGGAAGGTTTATTTAAAAGTAATTATAGAAAAGATAATTTTTAGTATTTGTAATAGTTCTCTTAAAAACCGAGCCGATTTACTAGAAAATATTGAAATGTCTATTATATTATGATGCATTAATATTAATGAAACTACCGCCAGTAGATTTTCCTGTTCGCGTTAAAATAAATATCGCTAAATTTTAAAATCCACATCGAAATCATTCCACCTGACAACTTTAGTCTCAACTGAATTCAAACAAAAGCCCGCATGCAGACGTATTACAATAAATTATATGAACAACGTAGTGGATATATAACACAATATAGTAATAACCGGGCGTAACAGTGAAACATTGTTATAAGTCTCCGGAGAAAACTTCATTTGGTATTCATTCTAGGACACTGTAATGTCTGTTCTCATTACCATTTCTATTGCGTGGACTCAAAGACAATCGGAGTGGTACAAGTTTCCAAGGGAATCGGAACAATACGCGTGAGGGAGAGCCTAATGGACTCATGATTTACAGAGGTCATAAAATGCCTGACAGGCCATAAATTAGCCGTGGAGCCGCACTAAATAAAATTTATAAAGATTATTTCTGTTAATTAAGAATCCATTTGCCTATTGAAAAGCGGCGTGTTTCGCCCGAACGTGGTTGTCTGGCTTATTGTTGATGAAGATCTTTTAATGGCATCGGATATAAATTGGAAAGTAATTGAGTTTTCTTCAGAATAAATTGTTTCCCGAGTCATCGTTTCTGATAAGACAGGTAAAAAGGGGTTGATCAAAACTGCGGTATACAATGTTTTTACTGGTTTCACTGTTACGTTTCATTAATCGACAACAAAATTACTGTGCTTTCAATACACAGGAGAATAGGGGATGTTAAAATTACATATATAGCTAGATACTATACAACCTACACCACAAAAGCTCATGCCGTATAGCGTCACAAACACTCACCGTCGGATAAATTGTTTCCGTAAGATTCACTTTTCCTCTTGGTCGATGTTGGTTTTGCCATTTTTAAAGGTTTCGCCTCCGCATCTTCGTATTCCATTTGTTGAGGTCCAATGGCGTTTCTGGTGCTAGCGTTTGTTGTGAGCAAGGCGACCATAAACCAAATGGCCGTCAGAATGAGCACGGCCTTCAAAATTAAGGCCCGCCTTCGCAAGAAGAACATGCTATAGCATTTCATTTTGCTATGCAATCACTTAATTTTTCAAATCAGACTAATATCCCATGCCTCTTAAAATCCTCGACGATATGACGCAACGTCGAATTTATTGATTTTTCATTATACTCTAATATATTATACACGAGGGATTATTTTAAAACGAGTTTGAGCAATAAAGATTTCACTATCTATAATCACAATATGGTGACTAGCATGAAGAAATAAGATATGGTTTCGTATTCTCTCCAACGTTTTGTTTAAAGATATGCTCGTTTGATATGACAGTGTAAGGGGTATTATTAATTTAAATTCACATGACTTTGGTGCTTTGTGCCTTAGGGCCGATGAATGTCACAGATAATGTTAAAAATACACAATTTTCTTTCTAGTTCTTAGTTTCATTTCTGATAATTCCAATTTCTGACGTGTGTCCCCATATCTCACGGTCGAAACCTGCTGAAGAAGAAAAAAAATATTTCATTAAAACGCCGACCACAGCCAAGGGAATTGTTCAATTTTTCAAAGCGTACAATTTTGTATAGTAAATTGTCACTCACTTTTATTATAAACGATAAATTCATTTAATTCTGTATAATAATGAAGCGTTCGTTTCGCTACTAAATTACTTTTCCATTCTATTAGCAACAGTAAAAGCTCTTAGTACGAATACACGTTTAAAAAGCGGAACAACAGGACAAAAAGTTGTAGGGCAGATAATGAAGCCACGGCATTCTCGAGCCGGGCGTCCTTTACATATGTATACAGTGTAGGTATAGCCGGTGATTTTTCGTCAAATTCCCGCCTCCGGCGACTGGGAAGGTAATTGCGCCGGAATAGTCCCTTTTAGGAGCTACTGAATTCTGATTCCTCATCACCGTATAACAAGGTTGATCTTTCCCTACAGCCCATCTGGATTCATAACGGTGCTATCAAATATGAATTTTGAGATATGGTCTGGAAAGACGATGCAATCTTTCCCTTTGTAGAGTTATGTACGCTTAGGGTTCGGGATGTTTACAATTGAATTGGCAGCTGTGTAATTGTGGAGCTTACTGTTTTCACGTTTCCACGAGAGGATTACTAGCTATTACAGGTAATACAATAGCGGCAATACGAGCACTTGTAGGATTAAAGTGCTTCGCGACGTTTCCTGCACTTAAGAGGGTTTCTGCAATCTTTGTAACTACTACCTTGCAGTTTCTTGGGCGTGTAACGACTCAATTAAGTTGATTATTTAAAAGTGCTCTCTGTTAATGAATGGCAGGCATTTTTTTAATCTCGTGATTAATTATTACCATTACAAGTACATCTGCGAAGACGAGAATGAGAAAGATGGCAATATGCAGGTTAATTCGAATTGGAATAAATTTACTCGAAGACCATAATGAAGGTTTCCGATCACCTTAGTCGGTCAAGAAACTCTTTTGTACTCAAGCACAAAAGACTTATTTTGCAAGACGTACGACTGTTCGGGGGGTTTCCGGCGCCCGCCTGATGGATCGACCAACGCGGTGTATTATCGTAGTTGGCCGTCGTTGCCATTTTTCAACCGACCAGGCGCGAACGCGATTTGTACGCGATTGTGGCGGCTTTTTACAATCTTCGCACTAACCGAGGACTTAAAAGAAAGGTACAATCGTAGAAAACGCAAAAGGATTGTGCCGTAGAACTCGAAAATTACGTTACAGCTTTTAGCAACGAAAAGCACTTGGAATGAAATAATAATAATAACCTGGACTCTAGAAAGTGGGGACTGTACAAATAATTGTTGACAGTCTGAAAGTTAACGGTTGCATGAAATTTTCAACTTTATTGTATAACTCAAATTATCAGCCCCTTCACTTTCATTTAAGGACCCGTTATCTGAGTCTAAATTTTATATTACCTCGGCTGTCCCAAATCAAAACCTAGTAAGACACTTGGAGCAAATTTTACAGGAGAGCAAAAAATCTACTTGTCCACTTTGAGGGCAAGCTGATCTTTCTACAAACGAGTATTTGTTATATACTTTCATTCCGTCCTATACGAGTACTTCTTGAACTTACCTTTCTCTGGCGAACTTCTCAGCGAGTACCAGCGTGTCACGTAGACCTGTAACAAACAATGACAAAGCATAAAACAGGGCACGATTTCCATTTTAAACCTACAACCCTAGGTACTTACCCATTCAATACGCTTAAACTGCGTACCCGAGATATGGGCAATAAATTTGATGAAATCTTTACGGTTCCGAACATCGCTTGGAATAATATTCAAAAGAGAATAAGCGACTGATTCGTGCTTCTCTTGTTGCATACTTTAAGGAATACCTTAGAAAGACAACTGTATCCGAAAGGATACTCGTACATCTACTCACGATCATTGATATTGATATGTTTTAAGAGGACTAATATCATAAACAAATATTTTAAATCATACCAAATATTACAATTTTGAAGATGTTTGTATTGATAGCGATTGATTGCGGCTGGATCCGCAGTGAGCACTTCGATATTATTGTAACGATTTCAGTTTGACTATGTAATTTTCAAATATGGAGATAATGATAACGACAAAATTGCCAAAGAAAATGCCCTCGTCGACAAACCAGAACAACAAATAAGAAGAGCCATGGACAGAAGTTAATTTTTGGCGTTATTTGTTCAAATAGCCCTGAACTTAACCAATTTATATTGAAGTAAGGCTCGCCCATCAAACCCCGCAGGTGTTACAGATACGACTGCTAATTAAAATCTCAATTTGTTCCTTAATAATGCTCGCCAAAGTTACAGGAATTCGTCATCTTTACGTTCCTGTCGGCACGGTTGGGTAAGGATAATTTTAATTAAATAGTTTTAACGATGCCATCATTTGGACAATCAATGGCATCTCAACCAGCGACTGATAATATTTGCAGGTATGTCTTTACGCATTAATAAATCTAAAGGGGTTAAGCGAAAAAGTCTAGTTCAGAAGAGCACATAAGCAATGCGGAAGTTCACAACATGGATACCCGATATATACTTGATTAACTAATAAATCCGTAAATTGAAAATTTCAATCAAAGTAATTCAATCTCTTTATGTACTGTTCATTTTGTTTGACTCACGTGTAAAGGTGAAATGGTTGTTTGCGTAGTCGTATAGACAGATGCGCGTGCGCATCAACCGTGACCTAATCCACTGATCAACGTTGAATGCCGCCCACTTGTCACGAGATGGCGCGCAATAACGGTTCTTGTCATTCGTTTCGAAATTATACGTATAGCTTTTATTGCTTAACAATGCTTGAAATTAGTCATTGCTTTAGAAGTGTTTGTTTCTTATACATTGGATCTTTTTTTTAATAGTTATAAGCTTACGTTTGGATACGATCCCATCAAATGGAAACAAGCTTAAGCCTAAAATGTAGTACGATGGTCCAACTTAACCTTAAGGAAATGCTGCAAATTTAACTCAACAAACTCACTTGCTGACAATAAATCACTCAAAGAAACTCTACAAAGACTACAATTGATAAAATATAAATACAGGTACTATATAACATTGTAAAATCTTGTTAAAGCGCGCCCCGAAACACGGTAACACGCTCGTGAAAAATTGGCATCAGCCGTGGCCCATCCAAGAGCCGACCGCGGCCGGCGTTGCTCAACTATACAGATGGCATGCAATTTGCAAAGGTGGTAGAACTACGAGCGAAGGAAGAGACTCTACCGAGATTTCTAAATGAACACTCAAAATACGTTAACAATATAAGGGCTCAATTATAACACTTTTGCAACGTTTGTCAATGTGTACAAAAATAATAAAAAGCCACCATTGCAAGTTTGTGTCGTCGTCGAAACAACGTCAGGAGAACTTTCGCTTTGTGCAGCGTGCTAGCTCCGCAGTTTATCCTCGTACAGAGTTCGAGAACCTTTAAATAACTCAGTTACTGCATTTCTATTTTATAGGTGTTGTATCTGTGATGCGATACGTCTTTTTCAACAACCAATTAGCGAAAAAATATCGGTACAGAGTGCTTCCCGATAGACTAGCATTATTTTCATGGCTGACGGGTGACAATGAGCGCGTAAGTCATCCAATTAAAACCGTCTGCGACTCTCCCTACACAAGAGTGATTATAGGTAACATTATTATTTGAAAACTTGAGATTTTCTTGTCGAGAATTTTATATGAAAACAAGCTGTCCCGGCGAACTTCGTACAGCCTCACAATAAATAAATAGTTTAGTTACATCAATCCGAACCAATTTTAATCTTATTCGACGGGACGTACGTCATATTATGTTTGACAGCTGATTAATATTTGACACT
>DWDX01001803.1:0-17140 GCA_018245675.1 Agara michaeli | reverse complement strand
TATATATGAAGATTAATCGTCGTCACTATGAATCTCTTTTCTATTCTGATAATTTATGGTGTTATGTCCACTACAGTATTCTTTCAACAATATCAGGCCCGATATCGTATCTTATCGTAGCGCGAAGTATTTAAAAAAAGTTACATATGACAGCAACTACCTTTTTTTTTTAAATTACGCAATCGCTTTGTTCACAGATGTATGTGATTCACGAGTCCTAATTTTTTCGGCATAAATGTGTCAGTTCCGCATCGAATGCAACGCCATTATAAAATTGTTTACTCTCCCAAACTATCCGTTCTAGTTTCCTTCATAAATGATGTAACCAGACATCAAGCAACTGTGCAAGTTGCAATGCTATTTTGGACACAGTATAATCATAATGTAGGCCATCGAAATAAAACTCATTTATCTATCCTTTATAACTGTGCGCGGGAACATTCCTGACTCACACGTGATTAAAGAGAGCATAACAAATAAACTTAAGCACCCTGCATCTCGTTTCGTCAATAATGAATCACGATGTGAGAAAAGGGGCAATTACTCTCATTATTACCCTTCATGAGTCACACCGAGAAGCTGTATGACATATGGGTTCTGGGGAATGAATGTGTGATACAACACAATGTGTACTTCTCAAGAAATAGTGACGTAAAGACGCAATATAAGTCTAGTTATCTGTACCGTTTCCATTAATTCTTAAAGTTATTACGCTTGAGTCTGAATGTATAAATACATTTTGTGATCCTTATGAACGGCACTCTTATCTCAGCCATAAATCAAACATGACGAATTGGTTCAATACAGAAATAAACCGATATTTATTTGAGTGTCAAAGAAAGTTATATTGAGCTTGCAGCAACTAAGTATACAACTACTGCATACTACTTTAAAATTACAGGAGAAAAGCATGCGTTGTTTTAAATTGTTCTAAATATTACTTTAATAACACAGCTATATTTGGGAGGTGCTCAATTTTATTGATGTTACCAACTCGTACTTATATTTGCTAATTCTGAGAAGCCTCTTAAGATTTACAGGGTGTTGTTCATTGTTTGTTATAAATACTGCCATACTATTTCCATAAAAGCGCGCCGAGCTGTAGTCTGACTGTACGGTGATTAGTGCATTTAAATACAGACACAGTCTAGCAGGCCCAATCTCACGTGTGGACCTTAAAGCTTACTGTGTTATATTGGTACGCAGATTCCCATAAGCTTTTGTGTAAATATTACGGAGTATGTGTTCATTTGTGTCGAGCTTTCGAGCTTTAATTTGTAAATCGCGAGATTGGAGCGAACACGGAACGGATACAGAGAGCGGCGCTGACGAACATGCGGCTCTAATCGCAACGGCACACAATACATTTGTTTATTTCCACGTGTACACACGGAAACGTATCAAGACGTGCTTGATAGCCGAGTGGGTGGCCGACACTCGCCGGTGGGAATCGTAAAATTAATGATAACTTTAAATATCATCCGCACATGGCTTGTTCCGCATGCATCATCGAGTGGGAACCATGAGATTGTGATCACGTCGGGGCGTGCATTCTAATTGTTATTTGTAGCATACATATATTACATTAATGCTCTCTCTAACGATCTGTAACAATGTCACTGAACAAAGGGCTAAGCGAAAACAATAAAGTTCTAATACGTGTAATCCAAAGAGAGAGACAGCTGAATTTGATATTTTTCGTTCATATAGTATCTGGTTGATGAGTACCTATTGACAACTTGTTGAAAAAAGAAAGATAAAACAACTGCTTTGACAACAAAGCACTAATAATAATAAATAAAAATTATGGTTTTTTAAGTAACATACACGGTTTTTTCTCCAATGATGCAGATTTAATTAGACTAATTTTATTACATCGCATGGACGTGTTCATCTATAATGGACTACTTTTACTAGTAAGCGCGGGTTATCGGTTGAAGAAAACAGGTTTTTAAGCTGCAGTCGTTCAAACGGAAGCACTCGTGGCTGTTTCTACTCGCTAGGCACACTTCATACTGCCCACTCGAGATTACAGTAACGCCTCAAATAGATTTAATCTCATAGCTTCTACATTTGATCTTGCCACTTGAAAGAAATGCCTTTTTAAAAGACGCTCATATTAAATATTCATATCTAGTCAGTTACTTTAATAGCTGCTAGCGATGCTTGATGCGAAACAATGTAAGAAGAGCATTAAAAAATTGTAACAGTCAATTAAGAAAACTCCGTAATTTTTGCGGTTACAATATTACGTTGAATCTTGAAAACTTGTTATAAAAGTAACTAACCCGAGGGATCGATATCACTTTGGGAATCCCTGGTTTACAATACATCGCAAAAACAAATATATTTAAATTAACTACGAAACGTATATTTAAATGTGTTGTGTAATTTTAATCATGTACATAGGCACTCAACATATAGTTTTCATCGAGCATATCTATATCTCTATATTTTTGAATATTTATCTATATTTATCAAAGAGATTAGTTTCCTTTTGTAATCTACATACAAAATAATAAAAATATTACTACATACTTAATTGGCATGGCGTACATAATACAAATAAGAAGTCTCTGGTTGAAATTCTGGCAACTTGTCGCGGTACTACAAGAAGTCATAAAATGCATTTAAAGTAATTTATGGCTTTGTTTTCATATAGCACCAGACATTTTGAAGTAAACGACAATAAAACCCAATATATTATTTTTACTGTTATTGTTATTAATATAGTAGATAGAGTTTGATAGAGTTAGATAAATTCGGAAGATAGGTAGAGATGTATACAGTTCGCCCGGGAAAGTACCATCGCCACACAATATCTGCCTAGTAGCAGTTGCTGTATTACCTGTAAATATTTGAGTTTTGGTTTGAAGGTATCGCCATTTTACCTTGTTTTAGGTATTGATTATTCACCATACCCTATGAATAGCTTCCTAACAAACGCAAAAATATTTCATCAACGAATATCTTTAATCCAACAAATGACTAACAACTTTTGAAATCGTTTTGAATGTAAAAAAAATATGAGCCTACTTTATCTGTATAAGTTAGTTATCCTGTTATTTCTTGCGTGTTTCCTGTGTGATTATATAAAAAAACAATAAGTTGTAGTCCCTTAAAAACATGTAGGTGTGTTGTGGAATTGTGAGATGTGGAAAAGCCACGCGTACCAGCCAAGCATTAGTAAGTCTTGTAGATAACAACTCTCGTATAACGTGTGAACGATATCAAAATCGTAGGCAACGCTATCTGTGAACTCGGAGTGTTAACGTAAGATCCGTACATAAACATTGTGTAGTCAACAGATGTATCCGATACGAGGTAATATGACATTGTTCTCAGTAGGACTCGCCGCATCTACATAGTATCTCGTTACTTTAACTTTGATATCAGCCGAATTGTATTGTAGATAGTCTGCTTGGTTGAATTGCTTTAATATTAAAGTTATAATAACAATAATAAATCAATGAATACACTTAGTGTAGATTGATTATGGTGTACTACCTTATTGTTGAACGGTACCATAAAATATCTAGTCGATGTAATTTAATTAGTATCATTTCCATTGTCCAACGATTACTTTCCCTTAAGTATCAATAAAATTTTATCATCGTCCGAATCTATCAATTTAGTCTATTACATAACTATAGCCTGCGTCATCTTTTTACATATGTTCGACATCGACATGCAACGATATCCCGCAAGTCATCAGAGACATCGGAATTATTAAGTAGGCCGTTGCTAATAAATCAAATTTACACAAGTCTGCGTATTGCCTAACGAGTGTGTACATGTTCTCTTACCAGCATCTAAACATTCCAACCTCGCGGCAAATATGATAATTATTAAATTACGGTGGGCAATTCGCTTATTAACAGAAACACTATGTTGTGCTACTATCACATTCTGAATTCTCCTAAATAAATGAAGCGGAGTTATTGTAATGTAAATTTTTTTTATGTAAAAAAGTTAAATATTGCTAACCTTTAGACACAAAGTACTATCATAAATGCACATAGATATCTGACATAATAATATAACTGTTATTAATAGCAAACTTCTCTATGCTAATTGGAAAACAAACGAAAGCAACTTTCAAACAACACGTCGTGAATCAAAAATTATTTTGTATGTAAACAAAGATAATAGTTAAAAAAATGATAGTTACGACCATGGGTTACGAAAACAAAAATTATTGTGTTTAGTTTCAAAGCCCTTTTACGGTTAACAATTTCCGGCGTGGGTACAATTATGACTCCGTTTCGTGGCAGTTGATTGACTAACGTTCTGTATAAAAGAGTAATGTCTGCTGATATAATAAGCCCATCCACTGTAATCTAAAGTGTTTCACCGCTTATCAGTACCCCATTAATTACGGTTGGACCGAAACAAACGCCTCCTACGATAGCACCACAAATATAATCACAGTAATTGATTTAAATATAATAATGATAGGGTTGCTGTGAGATGATATCGGATTTTGTCGTGTGTAAATAGTGTAATTACAGCATCGAAAACAATTTGTTCCGAGCCATTGTGGCGGTGTCGTGACCGTTCATCTGATACGAAATCGCGGCGTCCTTTATACCGATAACTATCTTGAACCTCTTTTGTTATTATTTATTATTTACTGTTAACAATGTTCGAACAGTACCTTTTATTTCTTACCAATAATAGTAACTATCGTAATAACGTTTCGATTCTATGTAGTTTCTAGTTTCTAGTAAACGATTTATTGTTTAACATTGTTTTACAAGCATGCTTTCAAGCAAAGAAAATTTCTAACTATTTTCATAATAAGTTTTTGGCATATTGTATAGCTATGCGTAAATAACTGTTATAAGATAGAGCATTAAATATTTCTGTAGTTGGCGAATGGGTTCTGCACTCCCACGTACCGTCATTAAGCTGCGTTTTCAATATCTGTAGGAGATCTTATGGGTCTGTGGAAATACAACAAGATATTAACCGGTTATAAATAACATATAAAATAGGCATTATGTATTGTATATTTCTGGGCGGGACAGATTACTATCTCATTTTGTTCTACATGCATTAGTAAACACATCAATTCATATAAATAGCAAACATCGTGAGTAAACCTGCGCACCTTAAGAGTTTTTAATAATGTTCTCTGAGGTGTTTGAAGTCAGACAATACACAACATTCGCCATGGTAGAGTGTGGCTTTAAATCTTCTAAATATGACAGGAGACCGGTATCTCGCATCGGCGTAATTTTTATCCTTTTGGATTGAGGAAGAAAACAATTTTGATAACTCAATGTTAGAAGTCGTACAGTGTCTTCGTATAATTCAAAGGTAATTTTTTATACTTTTGTAGTGAAACAAAATAAAAATATTATCAGAGACTTTTTACCCGTTTAAAATATACCCTGAATGTACCACAACTGCCCTTCGAATGCATAAGTAAAATATGTAAATATATTATTACCGTTTCACAAAACATAAAAAGCAGCATTTCAAAATCAGATCGTACATATTTCAATGCAGGAACATTGAAGATCATATTTCGGTAGCCTGTTTAATAGTCGGCCCTGAATCTCGGTCCCATCCATCCACACATCCGCTTTGGGTACGCACTTGTTCTTTTTTGAACACCCATGATATTATAAACGTAATAAGCCAGCCGGGATGAAAGACGGCGTTTATGAGCGACCCGGTGTAGAGTTACAAACGATCAGCCAGCGTATCGGGAGACGCCTATTTGTTTATATTGGAAACTTTTATAAATATTGACCTTTAAACGTTTGGGACGTAAACCAGAGAATCCGTGAGAAACTTTTGACAGGATAAGGAATGTGTTGAACGATCTGTACGATATTGTCCTACTCTGTCAATCAAAAATATTGGTTCTCCCTTTTTTATCAGTTACATTCGATATGGAAGTTAGAATTTATATATAATATAATACATATATGCAGTGTGTCCAAGCACTGACATTTAAGTGTGTAATTTTAACGATTTATTTATATATGCTATTTATTCATGGAATACATTTGATTTCAACAGTAGGTACGTGTTTAATCATACAATAGTATTTTGAATAAATACACGTAACGGATAATAACACAGAGAGTGAGTCTACGTTCCATTTACTGAATACAATCTACATAATGTATCTACGCATTACGTGGCGTTCACCTGAAGAAACTCGCAATATAGTTTCAGACGATGACGTCACGGGGGCGACGACCTCAGGCGCTCGTAAAACTTACGATCGGCGAATTCGCAGTCAAAACAAATAACGCCCATAAGACACTTTTTATCAAAAGAAATAAACCCATAAGATCAGATTGTTAAAGCACTTTTTAGAATGGAATCTATTACTTCAAATGATGGTGCAGAGTTGCGAACACGAAAATATACTGTTTTTCCTGATAGTACACGAATGAAATGTCTTTAAGTTATTGCGTTCAAATGTTCTTTATTACTTCGTTGAGTTATCAATTATTTTTTTGTAGTATAGCAAGGGCCAAACGATACCTTCGCCCACGGCTTGCACACTAATTTAGTACTTGTCAGATATATTCCTAAGGCCATATCTCTGTGGCCGGTTTAATCATATCCGATGCCATTCGAAGCTTGAAATTGCACTATTGTCTCATACTTCATAAGTTTGTATGATTGGACTAATAGCTTGGTATTGATTTACGAGAAATATAAGAGAGTTATATATACTACACTCCTCTGCCTACCCCTTAGGGGATTACAGGCGTGATGTTACGTTATAAGAGAGTTTAAGTTATGTGAGCATTTGGAAAGATCATCGAAGTGCTCGAAGTCATGGGTGCCATAGATATGCATACAAATATAAGAAAGTACACAAATAACCAGACAGAGGAAAATGACTAAATCCATCTTATAGACCGGGAATCGAACTCTGGACATGGCATGTTAATCGTTGTAGCAAAATTTCATTCACTTAATAATATGTAACTCGAAATCACAAAAAAAATAACTATCCAGACTTGAAATCAATGACATCACATCATTTATTTTAACTTTGTTCAACTAAGTACTAATTCTGCTTAATGTTCAGTAAGATTGCAGGGCGAATACAAAACGCCCGATTGCCATTCAAATGATATGATCGTACGAATCGTGAGATCAATATCTTATTTATAGTCTTCATATACTGACGGTTAAAGTTTATATCGCACGTATTGCGAATATGTAATATTAGCAGATGTAGCACGTAATGTAAATTTAAAGTTTTTAATGAGGTCTATCGAAATACACATGTATGGCGGTCCTATGTTGGACGTGTAGGTATATTTTCATTTTCACAAACAATTGATGTCCTTTTTATTTTTATGCCCCCTTTCTACAGCTGTTTCGAATTGTTAACTGTGTTATTAGACGATACTCATAGGTATTATATCTAGCTTGATAGGATTTTGGAGATTGAAACTGAAACTTAAATATTTTTAGCTTCTCTGACTAGCTTTATGCCATTCCTTTCAATATCAATAAATATTTTACCCTAAACCTGAAAAGTATTTAGTACGCCCTGTATCTTCTTATTCTTATACTATTATGTTAGATCCTTAACAGGGTAGGCAGAGGTAACCGATGGCCTAATATAATCCTTACGTACCTGATCTGATTGTCCATGTCCATTTAACAGCTTCTTTATCATTTTACGTTGTACTATTAAAGAGTACTGAACAGAATTTGTTTACATTTCAGCATCTGCATTTCAAACTTTGATCCTCTATTACTAATACGGCCGACTTGCAAGTAATTATTAGTTATTGGCCACACATGTGGAATGTATCATGCTCTGAAGTCGCTTCGCCTGCAGGTCTCTGTTTGCCACGCCTCCAAGTAATGTGATTTAGTATCGACCCATGTAATTACTATTACTGTCATTTTTTAAGAGCCCATAGAATTATAGGTGTAACGTTATTGAAATATCAGAGATATTTATCTTTTTACAGTTTTCTTAGTATAAATTGAATTTATGAACAGTTTTCATCAATTACAATAACGTATAATTACATACGAAATGTCATGTTGGAATGAACTGAAATATAGATATTTTGTAATTAATTTTTCATATATATAATCAAGGTAATGAACATTCCCGGTGTGAATCGAACTATTAGGTTATTTATATTTTTGTGTATCTTTGGATGCCGGGTCACCGGTCCGCCGCCAGCGATCCATTTCTCGCGTCACTTCACTCGGTAATTGCGCACGGTTTATGTACCCGGCAATTTAAACACCTCGCTAGGGTCACTTAATTTGACAACCTGTTGATATCGGCGTCGAAATAACTCAATGATATCGTTTTAGAGCGAATGACTTCCTGGCCCCCTGTGCGTGTCACGCAAATGGACTCGGGTGCGTCACCGGAACTGTAATATAGTGGACCGTAGCTTTTTATGTTAGAGGAGTACAAACAATTTTGTGGTCCATGCCTGTATAGATACTCGTATGTATAAAGGATAGAACTTGTATCAGTTGCAAAGCCTGGTGACCGAACCGAACTGGGATGTATCCTCTGTAATTTCTACAGAATTTCACAGTAGTTTAACTAACATCAAGATAACAATCACAACAAAAATTGCAAGTCCAGCAAATTCATGTGTTAAACTTCTTAGGCTAAATTTTTATTGGAATTACTTACGTTGGGAATTCAGAATATTTTTATGATACAATTTTAATGCAGACTCCACAGGCTCAGGGCCGCGTTGCCTGCTCTTGCGGATCAGTATACTCCTTTATAACCAGTTGGGTTACATTTTTTATTGACTCATTTAACGCATCTCGTCTTGACAAGGTCCCCATTTTCGCATACTGGATTTTTTGACCTTGATTGCCTATACTCATGAACAGGATTTAATGTATACCTCAGTTTCAACATATGATCCTGTTTATAGATCTTTATTCACTAAGGAACCATTTGGCATAGCGATTTCCATACCGCCCAACGGTTTCTGATAGCACTGATGGCCAGGAACACAATGTTCTAATTTAAATTAACACATAACATTTTAAATTAATAAATATCCCAAAAATTTGAAAAATAAGCATTCATAAAACGATTATATTAATAGTAACTTCGTGCCGTATTTTGGCATAGATTAAAAAAGCCTTGAGACTTTATGACTAAACCTTAAGCTCTACACAAAATATAGAGTTAACAAAATAGACTTACAAATTTTTCTCACAAAGCATATAAACCGCTACCATATGTAACAATGAATTATACATTTCTCTTCACGAACTGGTTGGGCGAGATGTAACTTCGATGAATGAAACTAAACTCCCAGCTTACTTTAAGTCGGCTTATGATTATTATCTGTTAATGTGAAATATCTATACAGAACCTCGTGTGGTCATGTTACGTACACCATTTACATTCTAATTACAACTATCGATACTACATTCGTGGTAATTATGATTGGTGGTTCTCGATACATTAATTGCCATATTAATGTCTGTGGGCGTGAGTATGTATAACCCTTTTGCGGTGAACCGAACTTAATTTGATTATATCCTATTGTTCTAAAGAAGACAATAGTGTGTAAAGTAATGGTTCCAGAGGTAGATACAAGTGTGTAGACATTGCTGAACACCTGTGCACATTGTTCCATGCAGATAAGTGTATGTGAATGGGACATAAAAATGTAAGTTATTTGCAGAAATGCAGATTACTGTCGTGTACTACGCAGTTGAAAAGCATAGTCTTTTTCTGTTCGCTTTGTTTATTGGTATATTATTAATACAATGTATGTATGTTACTATACGAATTTTTAGTGTCGCTCTCTACCAGAATCTTCTTTCGTACTGCTAAGGCGTGAGTTGTTTGTTAATGTTAAACACGGTGGCTAAAATTATATACATATTTGTAAGATATTCCATGTTTAACAATTGAGGATATTTATATGAGAAAAAGCTGGAGATGAATTGCAATAGTCTATCCAAAATGGCAGATTGAGAACTGGAAGTTACTAAAACTAAATTCTTTTACCTCGGATAGAGCAGTCCCTCGAGCGACCGGATAGTTTTCAAAAGCATTTCCGTGTATCGGTGGATACGCTAAAATGAGTCCCATTTATTTTCATTAGATACCAGTCATAAAACTCTGACAGAACCCTTCTTCTCGGTAGTCTAGAAACTTCGATATAGTTACGTGTTTGTTCGTCTGAAGTTTCAGTACAAAAGTCATTTTGATGTCGACAGGAGAGGTAAGTAGATTGCAATAGGACACTAATAGTTTGAAACAGTGCTCTTTCTGAAGCGGGGTTTGTATATTATCGCTTAATTACCCGTAGTAAGAGAAGTGCCTTAGCAACGTATTAAAATGTTTATTTCATTTGTAACTGGTCGCCCGGCGGTGACGGCCGTATCCTGTTGTTCTAGACATAGTCCGATGTAGTGCAGTCTGTACGTGGTTCCGTATGAAGCTATCTCGTCCATATATCGAACATTGCGCGGAATACCTCATAGAATAATTCAACAGCGTCGCGATTAATATTAACAACAATATGAAGACACTAGTGTTGGTTATGTCTAACAATCGGAAATCCCATAGACAGAGCTGAAAACTTTATTTTTCGGATAATCAGCAACCACATCTAAAATAATCTCCTGGCTCTAGAATATGAACAGTGTAATTTGTCGTTCAATTGACATATTTAATGACACATAAGTTAAAGTACCTCAAAGTGAGAGAAGTACATGTATTCTTTTAATCATCAATATAATACGTATTCTTGTATTTTGCTGAAAGAGTTTGTGGATTATAAATTAGAAAAAATCTCGATACTTCGAAGTTTGTTACAACTATTACTTTAATAGAATACTGATAGTATATCATATTAACATACATTAAATTCCAAGTATATACCTACATCTATTTGTTCCTGGCGCATCATGATCCATTTAAAGATGTTTCGTTTTCCAATTTATACAGCAACTATAATGCTTACACGAGAAAGGAATTCTCCTCGACAAATATTGTCCCTTCTATTCCGGTTCTAATGCTTCAAGATGTCTTATGCTTTATCTTATCCGTGCGGAAGGAACGTTTCTGTTAGCGGTACAATTTACACAGGCGCACCGGATGTATATGCAATGAATTTAAAATTATTATGTAAATAAAATACATATTTGATTCCTTTTTAATAACGAATAAATTGAACTTAAAAATATTTCACGATAATATTGTGTTACTAAAGATATAACGAATAAAGAAATTGAAATATTTATCGCTAGATCACCCCAAACAGAAATAGAGTGACAGTCGATTTGTTTCCATTTGCTATTCAAAGTTGACCCCAACGTTACAAATAATTGTAAGCGTTGGAGTGACAAAGCTCTCATTCTATAAAATGGCCACTAGTATACTATTGACATAAAACAAAGTCACGGGCGACAACACGAAGATGGATGGCTTGACAATCAAGCAGTTGAGTACAAATTCATTTCGAACATAAATCAGAAAGACCATTAGGCTTTATCCACACTACTCTTTCCGGCAAGTTCTGTTTCGCGGCGACCGGTAATCCAGTCAGTTTCAATGAATGGGGCTTTTTAAAACGATGGCTTTTATCCAGCTTTAAGCCGAAAATACCAACAAGACATATTGAAGTGAACGTACCTACTTCGAATATTAATTTAATTCAATTGTCATATTTTCCCGATTTATTTTAGCCTTTTATGTATAAAGCTAATCACCTTAAGTCGCAAAATACGTAACCCTCCATCAACTTTTAGAGGCCTAGCGTTGGACATACGCATTCCTTACTCAACTACAGTCAATCCGTTTTTGAATCTTCTGAACCCAGCGGTTTCCCTTAGTACCTGCTTTTCAAATGCTTCTCATGAGTATTCCTTGTCATAAAACATACGAGTTTATTTATTTGCAAAGACTGATGCGTTACAATATAATATTGTCAGTATTGTTTTTGTTTTCTAATGATTAAAAAGAATGCACATAAACTTTTCTGATCTATTGAAATCGATAATTCAAACTCACACAAGGAACCGCACAATCTTCGGTGCGACACGAAACCGGTAATGCATAGCCATTGTGAATACAACTTAAAGACGATTGCGTGCAAGTCGCAGCCAAGCCTTCCAGACACACCCGGCTGCAGCTTTAAACGAACCATCATTTCCCTGTAAGCCCAGGGATGTCATGCGGCTTGTTCTATATGCCACTTCTACACGCGATTACTTAGTCAACCGGACGTTGTTAATGGTTTTAAAAAGGTCACATGTGATACCGTTTTACGGAAGCAGAAACCGCTATTTTAAACGCTATTTGCATGAAATCGGCCTTGTAACCTATTTATTTATTTATTTTATAAATAATTTTTTAATACCGAATAACGTCGATATCAGGTGTTTATTAACGACACTCATATCTAAATAAAAACACCAACCTAAATTAAGAATAAAAATTCAAAATTGGAAACTTGCCTAAGTTCAAAACTCCCTAATAAGCTCATTTTAATACTCTCTAATTTCCGGAACATTTGATGTTGTAATTTATTTTTTCGAAAATGTAATTTAAGTGAACATAATTGATACAGGGTATTACACTTAACACTGTTTATGACGCAATTTATTTAAAAGGATGCTTTTTACGTAGTAATAATAAATGAGGAGTTATTGAAATAAAAGTTATGACATTCAAATTGGGCACTTGCTTACCATAAACGCCGTAAAAGCGATAGCGTATTTTCATCTTCAAATTAAACTCCACTTTCTTACCAACCAATACTCATATCTTACCTTAAAACGTACATATTTCTAATTAAAATACCTTTCCAAAGTGTTATTACTCACTTGCATAATATCGATATACACTTTTACGGCCGACTTAATGTATTAACTATGTATTTTGCCGAGAGCGGGAACATATTTTTAAAATTAAATTATTAACAGAAATCAGACCATTTTAGTGTTTATGATCGCGCTAATTATTAAGGTGGAAACAAGCACAAGTTCGGTGTAAAAAAAACCATTTTAAAGAATCCGCATTCTCAAAAAACACCCGAAGTTTTGTGTTATATATCAACCTGAACTTGATAATTAATCATACTATTTGAGCAATCACATAAAAGATTAACAAGTGATATCAGGCCTTCAGCACATATAATAAACTCAATGCAGCGACGACTAATGACTTAATTTAGACTAATCAATATTACCATCATGTATGTCATAGTTTAACTCGCAAATCAGTAACTTTCAGCCTACAAAGGTAAAACTGACGTCGGGCAAAGATTTATTAGATTTGACTATGTGAGTTATTGGACCACGGCACAGCGCTTAATTCAATGTCAACCTTCCCAGTAATTTATTCAAACAGTAATTAGTGATTTATATTTAAACCTGCGGTATATCATATGAAACCTGCCCGGTCCGGTGTCCGTGTTAGCTGACATTAGCACCGAGCATAATTACTATTTGACCCCAATACAAGGGCTGTGCTTAATTAATATCCACCTCTGTCGCAACACGCTAAATTAGATAAACTGCAATTTCAATAAACTCAAGGATATCAGTAGTCGTAGGATGTATAAGTCAAGGATTATACGATCATGACACCACTATTTGTTGATTTAAATTATAAACACATTAAATCTATTATACTAAGAAATAAGAAAAACGATAAGTTATCTATAGGTATGAATAAAATTCGTCAAACTTACGTTTTAAGAATATTCGTTTATCCTGTGATGGTATCCCCGAATACGAAATTGCAAGTAATGCCAATTCATCAATGACTCAAACTAATAGAACACAGATAATGAACAAAAAATAGTTAAGGAACAAATAATAATGAAATATATGGAGGATAAAGCTCGTTACTAATGGTCTTAAAGGCTTACTTAGCCGAATATCGACGTTTGGTACAGTGGAAGCGACACGCTCCATGTCCGGTCACGTTCGCGTAAAATATTCGTGATATCGCGACGATTATCACGAATATGACGTACGTAAGTCCCAGGTGCTATCGACGGTTTGCTAATATCAAAATGTCTTTTAATTCTAGTATAATGTAGTATTGAAATTGAATTTAAAATGAATAATATCTAAATTATATGCATATAGTTCAATTTTTTTTTTCCTGTGAGATAAAGTCAAGCATACAGTTTTTAATTAGCGTTATCTAAGTTTTTACACTATACCTATATTAATAGGTATATTATGGTTATTTTTGAAACTGGCAAATCATAAGTACCCACGTTCCACAGTTCGATTCATTCGACGTTTTTACCGCACACATGTGAGGTCCGGAATGAACTTCATTCTAAGGTATTCAAACACGCTTTCTGAGGTAATTAGCAACATTTAGAGCATTCAAATTTCTTCAAACGTTCGGCTTGCAGCCCTTCAAGAAAGCGAAAAAAGGGCTGTTTGTCAAAACGGGCAACGCATTGGCAGCTTCTGGGCTCGTACCTAGGCTACGGGAACGACATACCACTAGTTGGCAAGGCTGTTTGTTTGTTAGGCTAAGTTTTACTTATTAACATTATAATAATGTTGTTACTATACAACGTCGGACTTTGCAATGTGGATGTGAAACAATCTCTTGATAAACAAAGCTAGGCTATATGGGTAATATTACCTTATACATAATATCGGAATACCTTACTTGGGCTACTTGGGCATAATTTACTGATAATTAATTAATAGCCTAATCCTGAGAACCGGTTTATCATCAAAACCGTTACACTACAGACTGGAACAATTGTCTATTCAAGATTTGGTCAAAACACTAAGCGGACATTAAGATGATGAGATTCGTAGTAAAGTAGGAAAGAACAAACAAACAGGTCTCGCACACATTTGAGCTATGAACAATTACCACATAGGTACATACTTTGATTCCAACAGTAAGTAGGTTCGGTAAGTTGCTGAGCGCTACGATGCATTGTTTAGTTTATAGCCGCTCCTAAATATCGACCGGGAAGTGTCCGGAGTTGACGCACAGTCGTAAAATCGCTTCGTTCGCTATTTCCGCCACCCATTGTAACACTGATACTTAGGAAAAGTCAATCTATAACCGATTGTTAAAAATGTCATGAGATATAAATCAATTCACTGTTGTGCATTTAATATCAATTCAGTATCTTAAACGAACAATGTACGCATCAAACTAAGTAGTGAAAACATAATAAGGTAATATCTTTGTGGAACTACGAGTAGGTTCTGCTTACGAGTGACTGGAGATTATGATCATTTCAAATGAGATAACTACTACTAGATATTAATAGTATTATTTCTTAATAATATTGGAAACTTCTAGTGGCCTAATGAATATTCAATCGTGTCAAACTTTCAAACGCGTTATAATACGCTAAAAGTATTCATACCGTGTCAAAAGATAAATCTAAATAAACACATGTCAAACAAACCGAAACGCATGTGCGACAACAAAAGCATATGAAACAACGCGCATGCAATCAAAACTAAATTGAAGCGCGCACAATTAGAGCGCATTCACGCCCCGGCTTGTATTCAAATTTCAACCGCGGCCGGAACATTACGTTGAGTGTTTTTATTTTTTTATTCACCCACTCTTTTGTTTTCATGACTTTATTTTGTCATCATTGTACCTACCATTTACTGCGTGTGTGCTCAGTATACGAAGTAACGGGAGTTTATAATGACGAACATAACGTGTTCCTTAAAGTGCGTAATGTCTATATAGCTCGGCAATACAAATAATTGTTGGTTAATTTATTTATTCTATTACGGTACTGGCATTGTAATGTCCCTCTGTATTTAAATATTTTATACGTATTATTTACATGAGAGATGAGGATTCGATACAAGTTATAAAATATATGTTAAATCAAAAAACCGCATACTAAACCTTCCCTATGCCAGGAGTACCATGGACACACCCACGATTAGACTAACAGCTAGACCCGTAACAGATAACCAAAGGCATCATTAGGAAGCCATTCGGATGGGGAACGAAACCTTAACCGCTGACCACTGCTATGACGATCCTTGTGCCCAATAAACACGCAATACAATTCTAAGAAAATTAAAACCAAATGTTTACCTATTTATGCCTTCCCTGTTCAAACAACGCCATGGAATATGGTTTAGGCCATCAATAGCTAGCTGTGAAAGAGACGCGTGCCTAAGTTGGAGGTAATAAGACTTCCAGCCACTATCACGAAAAGTTTGAGCATCTATGACTCAGAGAAAAGTTACGATGATCTTTTTATGCGAAGTGTCATTTATCGATGGAAAATTGATATGCTTTTCGTGCCGCGAATACTAATATGGTGTTCGCTACGTATCGTATTCATTCTGAACGTGATTCATATATCATTAAAGGCACTAAGTTTTATAACCAGTGATCCAATGCTATTGCGTATAGACTCAAATTGAAGTACCTGTACTTCACATTTCAATGGACATTATACTCCTTTGTATAATTATAGGAAAACTGAGAAAAGCTCATAATGCATTAGTGATTTTTTTCTTTTATATTAATTCTTATGTCGTCTGTAAATTGGTCAACCAACTAATAAAAAAAAAATTAAATACTATTTCCAAAGAGCGTTGTCATAAAGAAATGGGAACCTGGTAAAAATACATTGTTATTGTTACATTACCAAACTTTTAAATTGCTGCAATTGTGAAGGTATTAAAGTTGGTTTAAATTAAGACTTAACAAAGACTTTAACCGCCGTAGCCGGAATTGTTCGGCTGTTTACCGTGTGTCGGAATCAGTAAACAGCGACGGCTGTGAGCGGCTGCAGCTCCGAATTTAGTTTTACAACGCGCGTGACCGATTGACCCGCGCGGGCGCCGGACATACGTATGGTAATTACACCGTAAATTCGTCTCCATTTTAGTTTTACAACACCAAATTACTCCGCCAGCGTTCATACATGTTTACGGTATTAATTCATTACACGGATCTATCAACCACTTGATACTATATTACTTAAAGTATAAAAACTCTATATGTAAATTGTACCTGTGTTGTATGTTTAACAGTATAATACCTATATTTTATGAAACAGTTATTTATTAACCTTTATACTTTCATAACGTAACATCACGCCTGTAATCCCCTAAGGGATAGGCAGAGGAGTGTAGTACACCCCCACAATTCACCAGTTAC
>DWDX01001802.1:0-17146 GCA_018245675.1 Agara michaeli | reverse complement strand
TCACCCGGGCCTTTGTGGCGTGCCATAGTGGCTCAGCAAGAATTAAGGGGGTGGGGAGGGGTAGGAGTGAGACTCAGCACCCAGCGAACCGCGGCCTGAGTACGCATCTCCGCCCCGCGAAGAGGGCGATGGGCTGTGCGCTCGATCCGAGGGCGCCTCCTGCGAGGCTCGAACCTCGTGAGTGAGTGACCTTTCGCTTTTATATATATATAGATTTGTGTTACTTTCGACAAAGAAACTGAAACAGGAGCAAAACAGGTTACATGAATATTTGCATATGCGATTAGAACTAGTTCAGTCTCGTCCCACTTCCATACAAAAAGCGTAACATTAATCAGCATTGAATTGCTTAAGTTTAAGTTCGAAAAACAATAATTACGGACGTAAAACTAAACAGGCTTGTAATTTTACAATACCTTTGAGAAGCTTTCATTGTGTAATTGTATATACAAAACCTTATTACACACGAGAATTATTCTATCAGCAAATTAATTATAAATTTATAGGAAACCAAAAACGATATAATAGCGGTCGGCGGAAATTCGAAAACAGTAACAAAATTATCTACGTTGTTAATTAGCGGGTCGGTCTTCCTAATTAACCTCCACCTTCGTGTGGGCGTTGAAGTATAAAAACCTTTTACAAAACACGCGATATTACGTTCGGAAAGATCAAAAATAGCTGTTGATCAATACTGATTGGTTTAAGTGCCAAAATTAGGCTGATTCCTAAATTTTTTCATTGTAAAGGACGTGTTTAAAGCTATCGATATACTTGCTCATCTTTATCACCTATTATTATCATTGTTATAAGGGTGTACACGTGATTGTATATCTAAACTAATATTATAAAGATTAAAGATTTGATTGTCTGTTTGCATTGAATAGGCTCTGAAACTACTGGACGGATTTGAAAAATTCGTTCACCGTTAGAATCCCACATTATCCCTGATGAAATAAGGGGATGGTGTATTTTCAAAAACGCTAGCGGTCCGTATGAAAACTGCGACAAATTACTCGAGGTGTGAAAAAATTAACCAAAAATTATCGTTATATCGCGTACGCTGCGAAAATTATTGACAATAGAGCAAAGTAGGTACTATCGTGCGAAGCCGGGGCAGGCCGCTAGTCACTACATAGTATAAAACAACGTCGCTTTCCGCTGTCTGTCCCTGTGTACGCTTAGATCTTTAAAACTACGCAATGGATTTTGATGCGTGTTTTTTTTTAATAGATAGAGTGATTCAAGAAGAAGGTTTATATGTATAACAACATCCATTATATAGTAGAGCAATACTGTTATTTTTGACATTTCTTTGACGTCGTAAATAATTACATTTTTTGCGGCGGGGGCGGGACGAAGACGCGGGCAAAAGCTAGTTTGGAATAAAACAATAAAAAAACCATAAATGCTCGACATTTTATTTTGGAAACATTTACAAGAAACAATTATCTTCACCCATTCTCGGTCACCGTCAACAAATTCAAACTCCACACTTTGTATGGGGCAGCCGGCAATTGACATTACACTAGATAATGTTATTAATACTTCAATTTACAATACTTAGCACCGTTAGAACTAAATAAGACTAGAATTTTATTTTCCTTTGTAGAATTCCGTATATACAAATGTACATGATATATTTACAATTGTATTTGGAAACGGCAGAATCGCTGCCGTTTTATCCGATCGACGAATTACAAACGGGGGTTGTCAGTTACCGATCACCGATCAGCGGATCTTGGGTAAGCGCGATCCATGTTACAAACTGCGTCGTGAGAAAACTGGGGACAGTTCCACGCGCGGCTATCCGATTCCATATTAGACAATTGAATGTCTGCGTTATGGTAACCGTACAGTTGATACAACAAGCACCGGATCTGTTTACTCTCATACATGTATTTTAATTTAAAATCCGTTTTTCAGGATATTTTTTTGATCCAATAGCCAATTACCCGTTTGAACATAACATAACATAACATAACATAACTTTCGGGGTTCAATTAATCTACCTAAGATAACAACAGACACACAAGCGTATATAAACTCAACTCGTATTTACACAACATTCATAACGGCTTGCCTCAACTAGCATTCAATTCTTTATACATATTACATTATGTATAGTATACAAATAAAGTTGAAAGAATGTCCAATTTATTTATGAAATGTAAAGAGATATATAAACAGTTAAAATAGGTTTTTTTTATATCATTTTGCAGTACAGAATTGAGAAATACACAAACTACAATGGTACATTGTATGCAATGATAAAGGTTATAAATAAAACAATTAATGAAACAATAAAAGAACATCTGAAAACATTATTTTCTAAACAATTGTCACACAAACACTCATACAATTAAATATACAATTGAACGTACTATACAATAGGTTTATATCTTCGGAAACAAGGATTCATATTATAGTCAGTACGTTTTGTTATTTCAGTCGCCCTAAGAGTGCTTTTTTGCTCATAGTAATTAAAGGTCTATGTGAGGAGATCATTCAAATTCAGGGCATATACATATTTTTATATTATTGTATGCGAGTGTTGATGGATGTAGGCGCCGAGGGAGACCTAGACTGTCCTACCTCGACCAAATAGATCAGACACTGGCTGACGGAGTGTATGCATGAAGAGAGTGATGAATGTAGACGAAGCGCGTCCGGTTTGCAAGGACCGAGATATTTGGCACTCGGTGCTTTCTGCCTACCCCGTTAGGGATCTGGCGTGACGGTACGTTGTTGTTGTTTATTATTACACTATCACGTCATGTCTCTAACGGGGTAGGCAAGGCGCACCGAGCGTCAAATATCTCTGTCGTGGTTTACGATATACGTGTATCCATTCCAGTTTGGACAAAGCATCAAATGTCGGGCAACAACGCGATAGACGGATAAATGATTCGAATTTCTCGTATGCCCGACAAATGATGGAGAGGCCGAGTAACTTAAGAGGAATAAAGACTCGGTCAATTGTGACCGATCGCTATCGAGCAGCTGGAGAACTAGCGATTTCAAAGTCCTATTTTGTGATGCTTCGTATATTGTAAATAATGATATCTTATTTATACAGTTGACGAATACGATTCGTGTCGCTTAGAAAAAAATGGAGATTAAAGCTTCGAAAGCAATCTCTATAGTCACTTACGTGTAATACAATTTTTAAAAAAGTATTGAACTATAACGTTACTTCTTTTTAGTTAGATTAAATCGATAGAAATAAATCACAGTCACGGTGAAATCAGCGACAAAAAAAAGATTTTTCGAATTAGAAATACAAGTAGCGTTGTTTTGGAAGAAAAATAAGGTGTTCTACACACGCACCCTAAAAGGCTGTGAGATAATAACGGATTCGTTTCAAATCGCTGCGATTTGGCTGCGAACTGAGCGGTTCAATTTACACGGAGCCGCGTAGGAAGGGACGCTAACTATAGATAAATGTTGTCGTTCGGTTTAACGGCGCGTCGCGTGTGGTCGCGAGCGTGCGGCGTCTCAAATAGCGGACGATCAAGCTGCAGCGATTGGACGTTTGGACGGCGGATGAACGGCTCTGCTACATTTGAAAGATATAATAATAATAATAATTGGGGACACAATACACATGATTCCACACACAGCTATTGGATTTCAAATGAGGCAATTTAATGCTTGTGTTGTGGTGACCGGACAGCTGATAAACATACATACATACATACATACGATATAATACTTATATATATTTTTATTACACCCAGATATAACAAACAAATGTACTCATCACACAAATGTTTGTCCTAGGTGGGAATCGAACCCGTGACACGAGACGACTCCATCCCGTTCAACTGTTACGTAAAGCGCATCAGTCGCTCACAGTCCCGCCGTGTCCACAGCCCCGCCTTAAGTGACACCCGGCATATTCTCAAAGAGCGTTTACGATTCCCCGTATCAATCATAGCTTCCCAAGCATTTGCTCCCATTCGTTACATTTGAGAAACTTGTGCTAATTCACAACACAAACAACATCCACACACAACATTTCGTTGACAAATACATGGATGTTATTTTTTGGAACATCTTAAAATTTTGGTGTACTCACTTACAGGATTATAGAGCCGTTTGTAGTGGGTTCGATTTCCATACCGAACAAAATTTTTATGGGAAAATGCGATAAGCACGTGCGTTTATTTCACGTGCATATAAAATGTATAATATATGTATGTATAAGAGAATGATTTAAAGTTTTTTTATCAGTTGTCTGGTTACCATGTCATTGGAGCTGCTTAGTATTAAGTAAGATTAGATAAGATTTAGGCATACGAGACTAATCATATATTAGTCTCGCGAAAATGTCATTACTAAGTGGTACTATAAAAATTATTCCATATTTATTCGAGTGTTTTGTATTTAGTAATTTATTGTCTTTTGAAAAGTGGTCGAGAACACAGCCGATATGAAAGTCATCTTTAAACAAAGTAGCCACTCGCATTCTTATAATTGCCAGATAACAAGAGTCAGGTCAGAAATGCGTTTGGATAAACTATGCCTCTTTTTAGACTTTTTCATCGCGGTCTACAATAGCTTGAGCGTAAAGAATCATTAATTGTATGTACCAGCCTTATAATGACTAAAACAATTTGAATTTAGAACGTCATGAAATCGACACCGCCATTTGTAAATAAAGTGAAATAACTCTATAATAAAAGGTTGGTTGGACGTGAAGCATCTACGGCATTAAAAAGGAACAGGCGATGACGTCACATACGAGGACATTTTATTGCGAAGTGCACCGTTTGTTTCAAAATATCAAGATATTAAATTGCATTCCTGCAGTAATGCGCGCGGCGCGGACGGCCGGTGACATCAAACTGAAAATGGCGTCTTTGTTTTATAACTCGAACAATGCAATGTAAGAGAACTAATACAAACGATATTTTACAAGACACAGAACTCCACGACATTGTCACATGTTTCAGGTCATTCGGTTGGTTAAATTGACGTATATTATAGCCTTATTTGGACAGCTCGCTGCACTCCAACTTAAAGTATGTCCAACTAAGTGAACCTTACCCCTTCTTAATGTATTACACTGTTCTTGCTTACAAAATTAAAAGACAAGTACCCTCATATAACGGTACAGACAAACGCAAAGCAAGTATTCACATGTGCTATGTAATTGGTTCAGATACTAGTAAGTAAAATAATGTCACTTTACAGAAACAGTAATGTCACGAAAATCGATTTTAAGAATCGATTATTTAATTGATATTTGTTTCAATTCTTCATATCAAAACGGTCAAATAAAAAATCGCAGCATACAGTAAAAAACGCATACATTGGGTAAAAGAAAATTGTTTTAAATAAATCGTACATTCTTTCTTGTCATTTTAAAACGATACGAATTACCTAAACATTGACAGACAATGGGTGCGTTTATAGAGAAACTGAAGTTTCAAAACAATGGTATATCGAAGCTATATTGTTACTACAAAATCGATAGTAACTCAACCCAGTACAGTTCAATAACTCAACCCAGTGTGAAGTAGAATGCAAATATCCAATCAGCTTCTATGAACGCACCCAAAACCGAAACTCCAATGTTTTTATTTATTGATTTGCACATTTCATATGTACCTGTCTATATTCAATGAGAGCAACCTTCAAACAATCCGAAAGTTCATGTAAAACTTACGTCAGACAGGCATAATTCTTAAAAGTTAGTTCATACACAAAATTATTAAGAGTATTTACAAGAGTTACTTTATCTATAAAAGGAACACAGTCAGTACATCCTATTAGGTATTTACAAAGGAGGGTAGCCAACGTCGCGGTGACTCACGTACATAGTGTCACAGCTCAGAGTGCGGGTTCGATTATCGCCCAACATCATAATACATCTTTATTTTGTATATTGGATTATTTCAAAAACGCATCTACATTTGCATTAATCACTAAGTGCTTGATTAAAATTTGAGTTACAATTTCAATTTCAATTATAACTGTAAAATACAATTATGAAATGATTTTTAATTATTAGAGCCTCATAAATAATGTTATATCCGATATGCTGTTATTAATTTAAATGATTGAAATTTACTCAAAACTTGAACAGATTTGAAACTGCCTAACTTCAACTGAAGTATATAAAAGAATAAACTTCAATTAACAAATTATTATAAAAATCTAGTTACGTATGCTATTTTGTTTAACAAATCCTATAACAATGGTATTTCTTAAATAGTCATATTTGTCTTTCATACAGAGGACTGTAAAATACTATTTAAGCATTATACAGATGCCAACCGCATTACGAAAAAAAATAGCGTATAAAAAATCCAAAATGGAATCCAGTCAGTGTGTAATCTGTCAAATAACTTTTTCCAAACGCGTGAAGTATTATTGCATTGCCATTTGCAATATTTACAATATTCGGACGCCAGATTAACAACTACGGTAAGCAAATACTGAAACTCAATTTATGCGATTGCACACACACAAACAACTATCTACACGAGTATTCGAAATCCATTAATTGTAATGCTTTCTTTTTTTGATGCAATTGACATACTGCGTTTCAATGTACTGTGGAACAAAAGTCTCAAAAATCAATTAAAATCGTACACATTCACATTGAAAGAGAAATCGACGTTATTTTAAAAATGCTAACTCAAATAGGTATAGACAATAGTTCATATACAAAATAATAAAAGGATGAAAGGTCAACAAACTCTTGCTGTCTCCATGTCCATCAGTCACCACGTCACTAATAAAAATATTCTAAAACACTCTATATATACAGCTCTTTACCAAGAACATCAAGTTACAACGACAGGAAAATCAGTATGCTAGTCACGATGACGTCACGAAATTCCACCTGTTCACAGCTTTATTTAATAATCACACTCAAAAGTTCGTATCCCTCCAAAGCCTTAGGATCCCAACTTGCAATGCATTAAGTCACGTCAGATTCATTCGGTACCGGACTACACGGCAGTACTGTGAACTAACGCCATCGCATTTCATGTTGCGTTATAACGAACCAGCGAGCCGCGGTCGCTGTGAGCAATAAGTACACGCATTCACACCTTATCGCATTAGACCCGTGTCTATTTATAGTCGTCAACAACACAATTAGCGTTACATTTCGTTTAGTTGCTTAAGGCCCGCCAGTTGGAAGCGACATGTCATGAGCGTTGACGTTAACGCCGTTCCTATCTGTGCCGTTATTTCTTCACAATGGACCTATTAATTACCCAAGGGTAGAGCATTCGATATGCAATGTATACCTACGGCAGCTGAGAACAATCGATGTTATTAGTGAAGACGTTATCAAATATGCAGTTTAAAAACAGTCATTTTTAATGTTTACAGGTGTCTGTCTACTCTATATACAGCTCTCCTGCACTCGATGTGACGTTGTCACGACTTCCGGCCGTAGCCTGTGCGCTGTTAGCGACGACGTCACGCCAGTCGCGGAGCTCGGACTGCACGCGTTCACGCCCTTATTCGCTCGCCCTAAGCTATGGTACGACTGGAAATTGATTTGGACATTAGTACTGCATTTTGAAATCTCAACATAAATTCAATAGATATATTATAGGTATATAAGAAAATGAGCTTGGCGGTCTTCATTTTAGAATACAACAAAATGTAACTTTATAGCAGAGTGCATAACGATAATAATATAACCAGTAGCTTCAAGAAAAAAGGCATAGACAATGGATCGTGAAGTGTCTAAACATGATCTCGTGAAAGGACAAACGCTGATGGTTTTTCTCATAACACGTATAAGAACAACTGTACAGAAAGCATTATTTTCATAAACCAAACAAAAGTTTTCGATGTATTTTATTATTGTTCTCATATTACACTTCTCAACTTGCTGTTGTTGCCGTTTTTATTTATGTAGCTACTCTTTATTGCTCTCCTCGCAGTTTCAGTGGACGAATCATAGTTACTTTGTTTCTCCTTTTGGATACAGGATGCCGTAGGCGAAAGCACAGGAATGCACTTTAAGATGCACGGTCGGACGATTAGTAGATATTTACTGTCTCTATATAGAGAAAGGAAAATTTTAAATTGAAAGGTATTTTTATTTTCGAATCTAATTGTAATATCCCTCGGTTTATTCATTTTGTTATAAAATGATCTGGTTTCGTTGTATCGTTTAATAATACCAAAAACAAGTGCTTGAGTTCTAGACATTTGTTAAATATCTATTGAGGCGCACGGAAGCAGCAAATTTATAAGTCCGCTACAATCGTGCCACAGTAAAAATAAAAAAGCTTGTTACAATATACTGTTGGACGATATTTAAAGGGAAAGCAAATTATGCAAAAATCCAATAATCAATGTTACAATCCCCATCCAGGAATTAATGTTTCAGACGTCTTCCGAATGATGATAAATCGTCTTTAAAATTTTTCACCATCATCCATTCTCAGGTTGTCATAGTAACGTGCCGTTATTACCCACATTAATGCACATGCAAGAAACTACTGGGCTTACAAATTGCGGTCGGTTCCACTTTGTATTCACTCAAAGGCTGCATTAAATTAGACTGTGCCCGTTTTGAGGCAGTAAGGAATCCAATAAAGAAGTAAAGAATCCAAATCAAAAGAACTAACACAAGAATTCCTAGAAACCAGCCCGTAAAGTTTCAAAGCGGAAAGAAATTACTGCCGCGCGGTCGCTACTTATATTAGTTTCAGCCAAAACCGATCTGAATTAAGTCGTTCCGCACTCAGCACTCCGCAGTACGGAGCTATGGCGTGATCGTTGCACCGTTACTTATATTTACAGCTGCGTTTTTGTTACCTAGTTTTGTAAATACTGAAACGACATACGTTTAAGTATGTTAATTTTTATTTGTACGACTCATTTCGTTTCTATGGTCATAGATTACTGACGCTTTAGCTCATGCATCCTCGTCTATACTGCTTTGAATAATACAATGGTACCAAATTCGTGGTTTTAATTAATTATGCGTATCTTAGTATCGTTCGTTCCATTTCATCTAGTGGTGATTTATGAACGTGCAACATATTCAAAACTTGTGTTATATCTTTTATGTCATTTACATGATTTAGATTCAAAATTCGAATTTTATGATTTTGATATGCTACGTTATGATATTTTGCTCATTGTCGATGCCTTAGTTTCACTGCTGTAATGGGAACTCAATCAATAAATAGTCTATTCTGCAGGATTCTGCTATAGGTCTCATTCTCAAAGCGTGTGGGCGTAACAGTTGTTTCATATACTCACACTAGTTAAAGGTATCTTATAGTCTTTCTTCCTGAACTCGTAGTACCCGCCTCCGTCGGGCTCCGAGCGAGCGTCCTCGTTCGGTCTGCTGATCTTGCTGGTGGACGGCGGTCGCTGGAGGCTCATGTAGCCGTTGGAAACTGGCCGTCGCTCTATGGAAAAAGAAAGATATTGAAGAAATCGCGGAGTACCAAAGGAACGTGCAGCAGTAATCGGCCACTGCCGCTTATTACCATGTGCAATCTTATGAACAGGACAGTAATAGGATTGGTATTGTAAGTATTCCAGTACTTAGTATGATGGATGGTAAAATTCTCGTTCCATGATCAATTGTTATCGGAAAGCATTAACAAAGCTTTTGACAGCGTTAGGAAGGTTCCTGTTTGTTTGTCTTCAGGATTTAAGCGCTGTTTGAGCTTAGTTAAGAAGTGCTAAACGAATTTATGACAATATTAGAGGTGGGGAAGTCTCATACCGTATAAACTGGGTATGATGTCGGGGTCTGCGTCGTCAGCGGGGTCGGGAGAGCGCAGCAGCGGACCTCTGGCTTCGCCCGGACTGGCCCTGGGGGCTTCCTGCTTCACAGGAGTGGGGCAGTGGCCAGCGCGTTCCGCGTACATGGACTCGCTGCGAACAATATACATTTTAGTGACACAATAAACGCAAAATCTAATTTCGAGATGAATTTTAAAAATGTTATAGCACCATTTTTGGTACGATAACTACACATTATATTAAACACATTGTTTTAAGTACTAATTATTGATGAAAGAATGTCAATATATTAACAGTGAATTTAGAATAGTATTATTAATAGAATTTAACAAAGTAGCAAACTTACCTCAGCGGCGCATGCTTAGCCGGCAAATGCCGATGCCTGGCTGCGTGACGCCGGTATAGAACGGCCAGGACTCCGCAGACAGCAGTGGCCAGTAGCGCTGACATGGCCGCTATTGATGCCAGCACCGGAGACATTCCAAGTGTGTTGCTTTCACCTGTACAAAAGACGAATATTTAAAAATCATTTATCCTTATTTAAAGCATTACAACACATACCAAATTGATTGCCTATAAAACTTTCTTGGAAAAGTATTTAAACCTTAGAAGAAAGATATATAAATTTCTATAAAAATAGTTTTAATACACCGTAGTGTAATAATAAAATATGTGAGAGTTAGACAGGCATTAACCATAACAGAAAATACTCGACAGCAATTTCCTTGTCGAGAACAGACACCATATAAGCCATGTTATTGTCATTCTAGCATTTTCTTCATTCCTTACTCCTTTTCCCGGACACTTTAAATAGTAAGATAAAAATGCAGGCGTCGTTTGAAATCACAGATCCAGGCGATTTCTTTTTAGAATCACGAAATGTACATTCAGTGTGCATTAAGGACGTTATGGAAATCGCCAGTATTTAAATTCATAGCACCTACGAGTGTCACCTAAATAATAACTAAGAATGAAAGCGCACTCTACCATTTTCTTCATGGGCAAGTTTAGTTATAAAATGTCGACATCTATGCTAACATTCGTGTTGAGGATTGTTTTCTTCCATCTCTCGATGTCTTTTCGAGTCGGCGTCCACGATTGGTACTTAAATATTTTTCCTTGGATGTCCGCAAGTAATTCTGTGCTCAGACTTTGAGATTCTTAAAAACCTTCATGTCATTATAGTAGTATGATACTGTAATGGTGATGAAGGCTAAATCGCATCTATGCAGTGATTTCGCTGACATATCTTTTGCAGATGTCTGTGTCGACGAGTTTGCCGCAGTTGGTCAAGCTTAGACATTTCCCACGTGGTTAGTTTCATTAGGAAACAGAAAAGAAATACTCAATTCCTTAATCATCTTCCAGCCTAATCGGCAAACCGTAAAATAGCGTGTTTACTATCGGCCTTAATATGGAAACAGCACTTTGAAACAACGCGAAACGGAACACGCGAAGTAAATTAGTTAGTTTTCTTGCTGAATGCATTTTTCATTAAATTGCATTACTGAATGCATTATACATAGCAGTACAGCGGACGGATGTGTTCCACTAACAATGTATCGAATTTGCATGTGTGCATTAAACTCGGTACAAACCGAGAAACTCGGTCTGCACATTGGACTACTGCCCTAAAAAGCGTCACAGCCTGATGGCCGTCTCTAAAAAGACCATAAATAGATGACAGTGCTTTCACAATTGCTCGCCATTTCATTCGTGCCCCCATAATAGCTAGTATCAAGACTACGTGACCTAAACAACGCGAATTAAGTCGTTCCATATTTTGTAGGTACTTGAAGTGATTGTTCTGAAACCAGTGCTCAATGGCAAGCTTAATGGCATTAGAATTGCAAATTGTTGGGTAGAACGGAAGTATCGTTTCGATATCGTATTCGAAGTATTTCCAGTCCGTAATCGGTAATACTACGCTCTTATAAAGCAATCAAGGTTGTTCAAACAGTACCTACTAAATAGTTTCTTGAAGACGGTTTAAGAACGATCAGAATGATATTACTGATAGCTCAAATTCAAACGATTTTATCATTATAAACTTCAACGATATATTGAACGAAGCTCAAAATACATTAAAAAATGAGAGATATGATTGAAGCAACGCTTTTTTGATAGCCTTCAGAAATGACGCCTGTAATATTATATTTGGGGTCGATTAACCGTCCATAGACATTACTGTTAAAATCGCGTTGGAAGCCCATTTGGTGCTTCCGCAGCATACAATTCCATTACTATTCGCATTTAAAACAGGTTTGTTGGTTTTCCATTGGTTTTTTGTATATTTTGCGCGTCTGATTTAATTTCGGAACGGAGGCGTGCAATTTATTCGCTGTAGGCCGAACAAGAGAAATTGGAATGGAAATGAAACCAGCGTGTTCTGCAGTTGAAATGAATAGGTTTAACAATTAATCTTCCTTTTTAATTGCGTCCGATTTCGGTACACGAGTGCGGTATTCATTTATGTAACAGTGAAAAAATTATAATCATTGTACGTACGCTAAACCGTTTATTTGAACCGCGTTAGAGTATTTTAAAATCATACAAGGCACTTTTCCGTACATTTCACCACAACCAAGAATGTCCGGAAAAGTGCGTTGTATAATTTAAAAAAAAAATGTCTATCATTAAATTCAATTGTATTAATACAATAGCCAGGCCACGTAAAACGAAAAGATATTTACGCTGTTAGTTTCACAATCGAGTACTCGAAAGGTAAAAAAATCCCTTAACAATTTACCTGTGTCCTGTGTGATTGGACATTTCATTGTCTGAACATTGTCAATATTTTATTTCGTATTTCATGTTACTATCTAATACATAATATACACTACACTAAGCAAATTTCAAAGAATCCACGTGCAAGTACCAAATGACCACCTTGTGGTTTAAATTCTAATGAATTTTAATGGGCCATGAAACTGACTTTACGTCGTTAGGTTTAATGGTCAAGAAACTAGTGCCGCAGTTAAAGATTACGGGTCGAAGACTCCTTATTGTCCATCCAAAATTTATTACGTACGTAGAAAGAACCAAAGCAAGTAATGAAAATTTATTTTATGGTTGATTTTGCATCGAACTCAACGTACCTATACTATTTCGATATAGATTTTAAATGTCGACTAAAAATGTCTTAAATAGTCAGTTTTTTTTAAAATTCTTGATCAAATGACGTTTAAAAATGACAAATTTATCGAATGTTAGTAGTTAAAAAAAAATCTAACTTAAAAAAATTGTAAGTAATAACGCCAAAACGGTAATAATCTGTCGAAATAATATGTTATACATATAAAGCGGTGTTGTTATCCTCACCTGTAAATTTAGCCTGTCCCTTCAAAGTGACCGTTTCTATGGTGGAAACGTCACTCCTGCCCTTTGCGTTGACGGCGTACAGATCGATCCGGTAGCTGACACCTGGAGGCAGACCGCGGATCTCGAAAAAGGGCGGGGTCTTATTCGTAGACACATTGTAACGCACCTGGGTGAGTAAAAAAATGTAATCTTTGAAATTTTACAATAACAATTGCAGATATTTGTTTGCCAATATTTTATTGAACACATTTTTCATAAACTTAGTAAAGATATCAAAATAATAAAAAACCTTCTTTCAACTTTATAAGAAAGGAGGTTTTGAAAATTCTTAAATTCTTAAGCGATTAAGAGAAATTGTAATTGTCGTTATTAAAACGCCGATAATAAAACGAAAATTTCAAACTTAGATTAAAACTGCTTTAAACTGCTCAAACCAAAAGGATAACAACGATAAAGCATAACGATTTCCTGCGCATTTGCACTCATATTATAAAATCCACAATCACTTTAAGGAATATTAACCATTTGTAAATGCAACTTACGATCAATGAAGGCAGCTCGAGTAATTCCATTAGGAAGGTCTGCGGCAGGCCGCCGTCAAAGTTCTCCACGCATTCAACGTACAAGGAGTCCAGACTCTGGTTAGCCACAGTGCAGTTCTGAAGATGGAAGGGACGACCTGAAGAAACAAGTAAGTTAACAAGCAGTTCTAGCATGTTTCACGGAAGGTTTGACAGTGCGTGAACGATGCAATGAATTTACGAAAATTGATAGACTTTTATACGTAGCGTCTATAGCCTATTGCGTTTTAGATACGCCTTCAAGTATTATATCAATTTGTTCTTAAATTGAGTCAAAGCAATTTCTATCATCATATTTTGTCATGAGAATATTACAGTTAATTTGAGTTGAGATTCAAACTATGTTTGTGTTCAACTATGTCGTAGCTGAGATGAATATCAGTTGCAATGTTACGTCTTAGAACAAAGTTGACTTCGATCTTACCTAAAGCAGCCTTCGTAAATCTTATTATGATCGCTCTGTGTTTGTTCAAATTATGAGAGTTTGGTAACCTTGAAGACAAAAAGCTACTGGAGTGATAGAGAAACCAGTTCGTCCCATATTTTCCATTTTATTTTCATGAACATCCAAAAAAAAAACTATGCTATTCCATTTGTTCATCTTCGTGGTCTAGTTTCATTCTATTGCGAAGGCACATAGCTATCTGATAAATAAAATCCCATCCGTTTCCTGAGACAATACGTCTAAATTTAATACGGACTGCGGGGAAGCTAATAAAGTTTATACGCCACTCCTGGCGGGGCGAGTTGAATTGCTTTCAAAACACTATCGCGGAGTTTCTTCAGCGAAATTGGATCATCAAAATGATTATTGGTTCGTTTGTTGCTTTGCTCGTCTTGGAAGATATCGTCGTTATCGACATAATGATTATATTGGAAATTAAATTGAATTTGTTATGATTATAAACGACTATTTTCTGCGAGAAAATAAAAACCATACTTTACACAAATAGATTACTTGTGTTCAATATGTCATATTTCATTTAAAGTAGTTGCTTTTTATTTCCACTGTTACTGTAGGAAACGCACACTGTTCCGCAGGAAAACCGAGTGAAAACAAGAAAAAACTATGAGAAAACCGAAAACCGTGTATTGCAACGAAAATCTCCAACTGACTGCGTTTATTAACATTAAAATTCACATACACCATACAAAAATACATTCACAAAGTGGCCAAAAGATGACGTTACTAGTATCGATTACAATAAATAATTAACAATATCTTAATAATTCAAACATTAGTAGGCAGCAACAAAGGGAACAAAATTATAAATGCTGTATTCCCTACAACACTCCCCCCATAGTGCTGAGTCAGCACTATTTGTCTGTTGAAGCGAGTAGGGCGACGCGCTTCACTGGACGGCGAAGTAAGCCTGTAGAAGTTTTTATATCAACTACGCGAACGCGTCCATCGTCGCCTGGATGCACTGCACGCACTACACCATGGCGCCATAAACCACGTTCAGTATTAGTGTCTACTATAATTACATAGTCACCTACCTGTATAGCATGCCCCTCCGTGGTCCACTTTTGTCGAGGAAGGAGCGTCGGGAGATATTCCTTCAACCAACGACTCCAAAACATATCTGTAAGTCGTTGAGCGATACGCCACTGCTTCCTTAGATGGAGGTCGAACTGTTCAAACTTACCAAAAATAGGGCCCGTAGAGGAAGTCCCGATCAAGAAATGATTAGGGGTAAGAGCCTCTGGATAACTGGGATCGTTGGACACGTGTGTGATGAGACGAGCATTTACAAGTGCTTCTACTTCTAGCAACATAGTAGCCAGAGTTTGGGGATGAGGTGCACGTTCATTTAAACAAACTCTCAAAGCCGTCTTAACTGTGCGTACCATGCGTTCCCACGCTCCCCCCATCTCTGAAGCGCCGGGCGGAATGAACTTCCATTGAATACCGCGCCCAGCTCCGTCTTCACGCAGCTTGTCCTTGTTGAGTTCCGATATATTTCGTTTTAGTTCAGCATCAGTACCTTTAAAACCGGTGCCGTTATCCGAGAGTAGTATACTCGGCGTACCTCGTCGAGCTATAAATCTTCGCAGAGCCATTATTGTCTCGTCTGTACTGAGTCCTTCGGTTAATTCTATATGAATGGCACGTATAGTCAAACAAGTGAATATTAGGCCATACCTCTTTTGCCTCCCACGTCCCACAGTGACCTGCAAGGGGCCGAAGTAATCCAGTCCTGTAGCGAAGAAAGGACGGCGATGGTATTGTAGTCTGACAGCAGGTAAGTCAGCCATTCTCTGCGGTTGGGGAGTGGCGCGTCGGTAGCGACAAAACAAGCAACGTGCTGCGACTGCGCGTACAGTAGGTCTTAGTTTTACGATCCAATACTGTTGTCTAAGCTCGTTGACAACGAGTTCATTGGCACCATGCATTGCATTGCGATGGTGGTACTCAACAAGGAGTCGTGTTATTTTGTGCCGGCCGTCGAGAATCACAGGCCGACTAGGTGTATCAAAACCAGCTTTATCTATTCTTCCACCGACTCTAAGGAGCCCTTCCTCATCCAAGTATGGAGTTAATGTGAGTAATTTACTGTTACTGGTCAATTGTTTATTTTCTTTTAATTGTATTACCTCTTCAAGAAAAGTGTCATTTTGTCACTTTTTCAATAATAATGTCTCTGCATTGCGCATCAAATTTATATCAAAGCGAACAAATTTTCGTTGACATTTTTTAACAAAGTAAAGGATTCTTGCAGTAGTGCGAAGCAGGCGCAACCAGGAAGAAAAGTTACCCTCATTAGGTAAGGACCCTTCTACTGATTGAATAGTTGTATAATTAATGGATCGCAACTCACATGTCACTTCATCATCTGCCTTTATATGTTTCAGGTCGCGAGGCCAGTTATCTTCAGATTTCCGTAAGTATGCAGGACCCTGAAACCATACATCAGAATACTGTAGTGGTGGTGAGTCAGCCTTTGTAGCTACATCGGCGACATTTAACTTCGAAGGTATGTAATGCCATTCCTGTACGGAGGTAAGTTCGTCAATCTCGCCAAGCCTGTGGGCCACGTACTGTTTATAAGTGCGCGGGTCACTACGTATCCACTGCAGTACCGTGCTAGAATCTGTCCAAAAATATCTTTTTACAGGTTTAATATCCTTGTGTACATTTTGCAGGAAATAAGCGAGACGCGCGGCTATTAACGCGCCCTGTAGTTCCAGTCGAGGTATGGATACCGGTCGTAAGGGAGTGACACGACTTTTACTACCAGCCAAACATACTAGCACTTTACCGTCACGTCGAGTAAATCGCCAGTATACAACAGCTGCGAATGCTTTTATAGAAGCGTCGCAATATGCATGTAATTGTACATCGATCATATCTTCATAATTTATTTGATGTTGAACGGGAATCGAACCCGTGTTCCCATAGCAATTTGTCCATTCGCCGGCATCTATATATTAATACGTGAAGCAAAAACTTTGGATCCCTTTTTACGAAAATTGCGCGGACGGAGGAGTATGAAATT
>DWDX01001801.1:0-17147 GCA_018245675.1 Agara michaeli | reverse complement strand
CTAGTAGACTTGTAACATCTTTATATGTACCCATATTTGTGCAAATAAACGTCTTTGTCTTTGTCTTTGTCTTTGTCAAAGGATCACAGAAATCCCTAACCAGTCACGTAATAGAAGTAACAATAGAGCGATACTGACATGCATTGAAACTGCACTACTTATCTTCCGGTCCTTGTTTAAGACTTAATATATGTTTCTATTCATTAAATCTTCGCATAGAAATAATCATATGAGATACATGTTCCAAAATAAAAAATATAAATGGGCTAAATGGACTAACCTGGAAGTCTCCGCACAGACAGGACAAATGTGTGCCGTCCCCTGCTACGAGTGCCACGTGATCATGGTAATGCAGCGGAGTAGTAGAGCGGCACTCACAGCCCGCGTCTCCGCAGGCGGTCCGGCAGCCCGCCCCCCCGGCGGCGGCCGTGCCCGTCGGTTCGGCACTCCACATGCGATCCAGGCGTTGGATCTTAACAAAATAATCAGCTCGACATTGTGATCAAACCTCACTTAACGTTACTTTTGTAAATGTTAACAATTACACTTGATATTTCTTTATCATTGTTATTTTGAGCCTGAGAAAGAGTAGACACGAAATAACTGATAGTGTTTATCATTATTAGGCCGTTCTCATTTGCTCACAGTGCTTCTGTTGCTTCAGTACTTGGAATACAAATAAGCCCGATAGAAAACCGATTAATTGCAGTCGCAAATAGCTTTCGGTTTCTAATTTGTAATATGTAAATTTCTAATTAATAATAATACTTTATTATACCTAAATGAGAAAATCCACGACTAATGATATGATGTAGAATGCCTACTTATATAACAATCACGCGACGCTAAATTATATGTACTATACATAGATTATAACGAAGTTACACCACGACATTGGCGCAGTGCAGCGTTATTAAATCGACTTAAGATTTCGCTTTCAAGATATTTATGTACTTAACAACATTATACGTATTACCAAGTATTAATTTGACATAAAAACAAATATTCCGCTGGTTACATTTAATATTGTAGATGATACCTCAATTGTGATGCTCTGGTTCGAGGCGGGTATGAATCGATGCGTGCACTGCAGTCGTTCTTCTATGTTCCAGAATATATGATGATGGGAAGGCGCCGACACTCCGCCGTGCGACGGTGAAGCAAGGCCGTAATGGGTGGCCGCACACGTCGCATCTGGTGAAGCTGTGCCTTCATGGTGTTCTAAGTTTGCAAAAAATAATTTCTTCAATTCTATCTTTTAAAATACACTATTGATGCGGTGTTTGTCATATAATATGTAATTAAAGTCGGACATTGGCACAAAGCAATTAATGATACACAAGTGAACATTCCAATTATGAGATCGGAATTTTCCCAATATAGCATAATATAAATCAGAACTTATTAACTGTGGAGTATGTTTAATTTGTAGTAAATGAAACTGTACAATAAGAATTTATTCAACTTAATCTTACTTATTTAATATATTATTCTATTACTTGCCATCATGAAACGCGAAGGCGCCGTCAACGAATTCTTCTTCATCCACGCTCTGTGACGCTGCTCTTCGTACTAGTATAGTCATATTAGCGCCTCTGGATGTAACCGCTTGTCTCACGAGGAATCTCCCTGAAGGATCTCTGGCTTCCCTCATGGAAGGTCCGCACACTCTCAGGAGAGCTCGATCTCCTCGCTCAGTTCGCTCACCCCGTTCTCCTCTTCCACCAAACTCATGTAAACCCTCTAATATCTCTATATGAGACCGACAACTTGGTAACCTGGTCAAAATAGAAGTGACGTTTAAATTGTATAATTATCTTCTTCCATTGACCAAAAAAATACATATAACCTAACTTAAGTACTTTAGTCATAAGTAAGATGCAGAAAACATATATACCGGCATACTAAAGACATTTCTGACTGAAATGGTAAAGTTACACCAATACTCATTGTGTGTAGAGTGTCATATTATCTAATTCGTGAAAGCAATCTTTAATCATAGTTCTTACCTTAAATTATAATTGAACAGTGATACTTGAACCACGTCAGTAGTAGTGCCCAAAAGATGTATAGTGCACTGCGTTCGCCACGCGGTGGCTCTAGTGTCGAAGTGGCCGGAGCGCGCACCGCCCGGTCCGTACCCGCGTACAGTAGCGCCACACCCTATCCTCGCACCGTTCGATATCTCATTCGATACTATATTGCTTTCCATTGCTGCCGTTCTGTCCGCTGCTTGAAAAGAAAATACCTATTGAGATCCCTAGAATTGCATTTTCATTAAGTCTTACTTTGTAATTCATATTAATTTTATTTAATAAGCATGCAAACAACTATATACGGGTTAATAGCATAACGTATGAATTGTAATAAATATTAAGCTACGATGGAACATCATAGCGGTGGAAGAATGTACCGAAACAACCACCCCTATTGGGTAAACTTCGTCCGGACGCTTGCAGTACAGTTGTGTGTCCACTTGATCCCTTACTCGCTTAACTTAATAGACAGCATTGAACAGAATGTAAACTAGAATGGGTTTTACTACACAGTCCATAGCATGCGCATACACGACGCCCTCCAACGACCGCTCTATTAATATGCATAACTTCTAACAACAAAGATCCGCGGAATGAATAGATTAAATTGAATCTGTAGAGGTATCTGTCTAGCGCCCTTGCGTTATTAAAAAATATATCACGTAGTTGGCTTGTAACCGAATGCTTAGGTATTGCAAACTGTAATTCAAAATCTACCTCAGAAGGTATCGCGATTTTCACCATTATTGTTTGGTACGCCAAATCGATAATTTACACTAAGGCATAGTTGTGGAACAATTCACGAAAATAAATTGTGATTGCAATAAGTTTTTACTTTTAGGTAGACGTGCGAAGAATAATCCTGCACAAATACAATTAACATAATAAAAACCATAATAACCAACAACAGACTTTTATTGCCTTTCCGTTTGACAGGCTTCTGTCGAGTTTATAGTTGTGCAAGACTCATGCATATTTAATGCCGGTTCATTAAACCTTATTCCCGTCTTCTGGAGCCCAAATAAATAACAGACTCCAGTTATACGGTATAATATAGAAACTTTGTGACAATAAATGAAATTGTTAAAAGGAATATTTTTTTTGAATTCCATATTTTTAGAGATTACTAGAACTACGTCATCATCATGTCATCATATAGATATAAAACAATAGCTAGCTTTATTGAAAAAGTTATAATTTTTACTTCTGATTAATGTCTTATTGATTACTGTCTAATTTCTGCATAGCTCGTAAAAAGAGTGATAAAACTTTGACTAGGTATACATTTTTACAAATAAATATTTTACGGCTAGCTTAACTAAAACCGATGTTTCGATATTTCTTTTTTAGTAAATATTTTACGGCTAGCTTAACTAAAACCGATGCCTCCATACTTCTTTTACTAATAAATATTTTACGACCAGCTTAACTAAAACCGATGCCTCGATACTTCTTTTAATCATAAATATTTTACGGCTAGCTTAACTAAAACCGGTGTCTCTATACTTCTACATATACATAGATTTGACTATACTTAATTATGCCGGCATTTTATGACATTACTTTAACCAGATATTGTGTTACATACCGTCATGTGTGAGGTGGGTGAGAGCGGCCAGCGGTTGCGCGGCCGCCGCGACTGTCGGGGGTGCTCCGCTGCTATCAATCCGCTCCAAAAACTCCAATTTCGCAATGAAGCCGTTGTAATCGTAGGGCGGCACTAATGGTCCGGAACTGTTCAAATGAAGCGCCAATCACTACAGATTAGTTTCAGGCAGCTAATTCTTCCGAAAGTTTGGATTTTTTTCACCAACGCTTCATAGCATTATCCACAGACAATACATCATAATCGAGCAAAATAAATACGTTGATTCAGATGTAATTTTGAGCGAGGCATAAAGCTTTATTCGAATCGAAATTTACTTTTAGCGCGATTGACCAACTTAATTTGAAGGAATGGTATCATAAACTCAATATACAGGAATAACGCTGATTTTCTTATTTGATATATGTATGTTACGTAACGACATCAAGTATAACATCAAGTTTTAAAGTTAAGAGACGTTCAAGTCGATAATATCATAAAAGCGTTTTATCTTCAAACGTTTCTTCATCATTTTCCTTAGCATGTAAAACTAGGAGACTACACTCGGTATAGGTACTCCAAAACTTCCAACTTTGCGATGAAGTCATTATAGTCGTATGACGAGAACAATGAGCTGAAACTATTCGAACGAAATGAAAGTTTTGAAGCTTTTAAGCACGATTATTCGGTTAGTCGCCGGCCTTCTCTCAATATAATTAATAATATCCGGCGTCATATTGAGAAATTAGATTTGTTAATGGACCTTCTATTGTTATTGCATAAAAATACTGAAGTAACCAATCTCTCCAGCTCACCGTTGCCCAAAAAGGTTTATGAAAATTTGTAGGATTATAATAGATGCATTTATAATACGAGTAGTAATAATAACGATGGATTTATTGTTATAAGTAATGATGAGATGTTTATCTCATTGACTTTACGGTTTCGTAAATCCAATTTTGAACAAATACATATCTACTATATTAATCTGACAACCGGAATAACATCCTGCATAGGCCTTGTCAATATACTTAGTTCAGTTCTAACAATATTGAAAATAATTAAGATCGATAACAATTATTGTTTGGTAAAAATTTATGCATTCACAATATTTCATAATATTGACTGCAATTCTTTTTACATTGCAGATTGATGGAATCGTGGTTGATAAAATAACCTACAAATAAAGCTAACAACTTCCAGAAGTTTCCAAAGTTGCAGCACAAAAATGGAATAAATAGATGTTTTGCCGGATATCACATTACTTAGATGTTTTTTTTATTCGAGCTCATAAAGGCCAATTATGCTAGGTGTTTTAAATTTGAAAATATGTTTTATTAAAGAATACGAAACCGTTTTTGCGTACTTGAGAGTTTTATTAATTTCGTACGATTGCAATGCCAATTTTGTTTTTGACAACACTGCTAGAGCATCTTGTAGATCCCATTTTACTTCAGCCATCTCCATTACGTAGTAAAACCAATACAATAACAAAGGTGGATTTAAGCGAAATACATTTCCTTCGAAGTTTTCAAACTTCAATAGCACATTGTTTCTTTGTTTTGAACTAAAATAGCGGATGAATTGTATAAAATAGGTTGCAGTTTTTTTCGACTCTTGTACTGCTCCACTGCAGAACATCGTTTCCATTCGTAGTGAAAGGTTTCTAGGCCATGATCTTGCACGCTGGCCAAGTACTGATTAACTAACTTCACACACCTCAGAAAATATATCATGCACATATGTACTATATAAAATCTTTAAGCAGGTTTCCTTACGATGTTCTCCTTCGCCGATATATCAAGTGATATTTGAATATCAAATTATACAACAAACGTAACTTTGTAAAGTTAGAAGTGCGCGACAGGATATGGAGCCAGACCTCCGGACTCGGAGACGAAATTCAAACCACTAGGCATAATTGCAGGTATCATTGAGTTTGTGCAGCATTATTTACTGAAAGTTCCTTCTGTAGACTTATGGATAATACAATAACCAAATGATGTTGTTCATAGACGATAAACCTTATATAATCTTAGTCTGTTTTACGCTGAAGAAGTATATTGCAAGACTAGAATATAAAAAGTATAGCATTGCATAAAAAGTATCGGTTGGCCATACGTTTTTCAAGTTATATAATAAGCTCGTATTTCTAAATAGTTGGTGCGGAAACGTATTTTTACGACGTACTTTTTCATTTACACACTGTTTGAAAATGATGAAACACTCAAGATGAGTTTTAAAATGATTTCGCTATTTAGAAAAACTACACTAGTATGTAGGGTATAATAATATAATAAAAAGTTGGTCGATGTCCATTACTATCGATTCGCTTCAGGAACTCCAGCTTCACAATGAAGCTATTGTAGTCGCAGGGTGAACTAATGACCCGGAACTGTTAAAACAAAGTGCAAATTATTCGGCGCTTTTAAACTCCGATAGTGAGTTTTTAAATTGTGGTTACATCGGTTAAAGTGAAATTTATTACTGCGCGTCCGGTTTCATTTGCTTTAACTGCAGTTCCGTGTAGTATCTCAGATGAGGTAACATTTATCAGTGAGAAGGAAAAAAACGAACAATAAATATAACGATTGACATGGACAACAATAAAAATGTAATATTTATTTTTCGATAGTTGGCTAACTGTAACCGTCCATAGTTAAAACTATACCAAACAATTTCACTGGTCGCCCCTTGCTTAAGTCATTAAATAAATTAATACGTTACTTGAATTCCAGTAGCAAGTTGGGTCCAGGATGCTCCAGAGTGCTGGTTCTTTCGGAGCATAGCGACGCTAACAACGGTGCAGAGGGCGAGCTGCCAGCTCTCAACGTTAAATAATCCGTTGCGCAGTGGCTGTGAAAGACGATATAATTAGTACGCATTCGAGATAGCCCACACAATGTGATGAGAGCGCATGCCAAATTATCTAAATAGGTCCATTTTTGCGAGCGTTACATCTTACGCTCACCAATAGCCATATAATTTGTAGACGTGGTTGTTCCGCTTATGGAGTCATAAACGGAAACACAAAAGAGGTGATAATTTATGTTCCATGTAGATGACTACACCAGTAATGGTTAGGAAATTTGCCAAATGGACGGAACCGACCGTATTTTATGAGAACCTTGCGTTTATATATCTGCACTGACTACTAGTGTGAATACTTTCAACCAGTACTTACTAAATATTCAAAGTAAATATAAGAACAACATTTTTCGTTTTTCACTTTACAGTGTTAATAGCCATGACATTGCTTGAAATGTTAGCAATAATTCTATTTCTATTGTTATTATTCTATTGTTAGCAATAATTAGTTAATTATTGAAACTAATGAGAATCATTAGTTTCAATAACAATTGTCTTTACAGATGTCTTAAAAGTATTATTTCGATATATAAAATAACAATATAGTATTTTATATGCTTTAAAGGGAGATTAATGTAGTGTATGTGAAAAAGTTGCGCGAAGGACAAACATTAGACTCGCTACTTGAATGTGTATTGAGTTTATTGACGAATAAAGTGCAAGAATGGGTTGTTCACGCACTCCACTTACATATCAAACATTAGAACGTTGCAAAAATGTCATTTGTAACTGATATTAATTATTCTATTTAAGAACACTTCTAGTACAGTACCTACTACTTGTCACGTATTATGTTTTTGAGTGGTATATATATGAAAGCTTTAAAATCATTACAATAATGCATTAGGAAAGTTGGTATGGATGCGGCGCGCTAATAATGTTTAAGTAGTATCCCGTACGAAATTGCGGTTACAGCCATCCCGCCTTATAGCAAGCATACCGCGACCTTATTACGCTAAAAGCAGATTGGTACTTTAAATTTTAATACATTCGCTTCTTGTTCCCACAGCTATAATAAGATCTTTACCCAAGTACCGCGTAAAATTTGTTCAGTGCGCTTTCCACTGATACTTCCTTTTCCTTGTTATTAAAAAGTAACCAACCGTTTTTTGTAGCAGAATATTTCTTGCACTGCACAATCAATGTTGAATTTCGAAAGCAAAATTCGAATGTAGCAAAAACCGACAAAAAGTTTCGTACTGGTATTTTTATTACCATTTCTATTTTGGAATCTATGCGAGTGCAGCTTTATATAAATCGTGTAATAAAAATAGTCCTTGCGGGAACGTAGCTAAAAAAAGCCAGAGATGATTATATTCGATATTGACGAAAGTATTTCAACAAGCACTTGTTAAAGCTTCTGTTGTTTACTACCTGTTGCTTTCAATCGTCCGTTTCATGTTCAATATAACAAATCAATAGTTTAATCCGTATCGTTAACAGTGGACATATGCATTTGTGTAATAAATAAATGGCTTATTCAATTTCTATTATCACATATAATAGTTTCTTTATGAGTTGTTTTTTCCTTAACCAATCTCAATTCGCAGCTACCCCAAAGCCTTCACGGTAGTGTTTTTATCAAGCGCCCGTATGAATATGGAGCCCGCTCGTTCGTTGAAATGCGGCGAATCGTTCCCGTAAATAAAGGAACACCCTATCTCCCTTCCACGCTTATGCTCTTTCAGTTCTTGCTGAAAATTCCAGCATTGACGTTATAAAGTTTTGTAGAGTTTATACGTTAATTTGCTTGTGTGGAACTTGGCGAAATGACAATTTACGCTGTCGTTAAATTAAAGAGGACCTCGACATCGGTGCCAAAAATTTACTACTTTATTATATTACACACTTGGCATTTTCTGTTATGTGAATATGTTATACAGTAAATTAATTGTTGTTTACGACATTTTCTACGATTTTATGTTATACGTGATCCAGTACGTTATTTCGAAATAATAACGAAAGGATCAATAAAGTGAATATAAAGTCCAAGGTAAATAAAATGAACATATTTAAGGGGCAGCTTTAAATGGTACCGAGGTACTAGTGAAAGCAATATAGAAATTCAACCGCATTGGCGCTGGCGACGGAGCTAAAGGCCGATAAAAGGAAATCTTTGACGCGTAGCTAATTGAATGGTATCGTACTTAATATATATGTAGATATATTTTCAACAGAAACTCTCCAATTCATTAAAACTTCTTGATTTACCACCATAATGATTTTGTTAGACGAAAATTTTATTTTGCGATAGCTCCTAAGTTATGACAGATTAATTCGTGATCAAACGCAATTATTGTCTATTTCGGAATTTAAAAAAAATAGTAAAACAATGGTACTTACTTTCTAGGCAGCAATATTGATGTAAAAATGATCTTCACCCTCGTGTGCACAGAGTTGGTGGCGAAGAGATACCGGCAGCGGCGGTGCGGTGGATAGATCCCGGGATAGCCGGGACTCGCGAGCACACAAGCTCCTGGTCCCCGGCACGATACGTCTTGGTATAACCAGTCGCAATCTGTGCACAATTGTTACTATATTAAACTTTCTCTGCAAATATAATTCCTTTTCATTATTCTTCTTGGCCCAAACAAACAAACGGGCATATGTACGTACGGTACGTACGAGTATATTCATATAATTAATTGAAACTGTTATCGTTACCGTGACTGCGTACTAACGTCGTATGTAAGTTTACTACATATCGACCAAAAGTTAGAACTTGACTCAATGTCGACAACCGTCCACAATAATTATTGACTAGTCACGGTACAATTGTTATACTAGAAATCGTAGTTAGACAATAAAATGTCATAAAGACATTTTGTGCACATCAGAAATGGGTATTTTATAAAATTGTAAAAAGATATGAAGATAAGGAACATATTTATAAATTCGAATTGGTAAATCAATATACTCATGAATGCACGTATGTACAAACCCGACTTTTGTCGTCTTAACATATTCCTAGAGGTAGTTATTACTGTACAAGCGGACCATGATAGCAGCTTAATTTAATGTAGAAAGCTTTCAAAGGACATCTAAATGAAGTAAAACGTGGAAGAAATGCACCCTTTCAACTCGGTGAAAATATTTTTTCCATATTCTCGAGGCAGCGAGGTTGTCATATCATCATGTGCAATTTCAGTTCTCCTGTCGCTCCCAACAGATAAAATGCTGGAAGAATTTTCTTGCTGGATCTCTCATTACGAAGGAGAATAAAATTCAGCGACGACGTCGATGCGATGGAGCAAAACAATATCGGAAAATATTATGAGCATTTTTTAAAAATGATATAAAAATATACTTCAAGAAGATTGTCCAAAGAATCCCATTCAACTTCCATGTAACATACCCAATGGATTAGACGGATAAATAATGAATACTATATTCGTGATGTATTGCAAATATTCGACACAAATCATTGAAATTTTTAAAATGCATGTCGTTTGAACATTGCTATGAGAGATCTTACATATGACAAATATATCTGTTTTCCAAAGTTAAACGATAATAATAAAATGTTAGATTAACTGTACAATGGGGCAGCATGGCCCAAAATACGCCTGTACAACGATAACTGGACAGCTGATAACTACATAACATGTAAAATTCTTAATACTTCACTGGTAGAGATAAAATAAGTTGAATATATTACGCTCCGATCAAATATAAATATAAGAGTACGTAAATGAATAAGTATACGTGCTACGTCTATAAGTAAGGCTGTGACGAGGGTCGCACCTTTGTCCTCTACACTTGCGTTGTTATGAAAAAAAACCTTTTGAAGGCAATAAATAGCGTTCCGCTTATATGCACACGCGTATATCTTCAGGTTGTAAAAATGTCTTGTTGTATACATTTCTATACGACCATGTCCTATCAATAAGGTGAAACACCGAAACTATCTAAGTATCAGTTTATGAACGACTCTATGAATCATTGTACTATGTACTATTCCGAATAATTATAAGCTGATATCTTTTATATATTTATTTATATACAAACCTATCTTTGGACATGAATTTCTAAGTCTGTATTACTTGGCCGTTTGGTTCATGTTCATTTAGTATCATAACAATGACAAAGATAAAATTATTGTATTTCTTCCAATGTCACTGACAGAAAGAATCATTACTTAGAATCTTTTCCTTTGTTTTACAAATAAATCAACAACAGTTCCCGCCTCGTAACTACAAGCATTTTTATTTATAAAAAGTAATGTGGATGTTCAACTTTAAAAAGCGTACCCCTTGCGGCTTTGACCTCGTTTTACACTTCTTTTCTTTTCATATGAAAATCAAGAACCCTCCCAGATTCGACAACATTTTCAGAATCGTAGTATTCGCAACGGAAAATAGACATAATATAATATTATTTGGGATGGTTCTAAAATTACAATATACATAATCTATTATAATATGATCTCTTGGTCTAATGGTTAGACAAACTGACTGCTGAAACGCAGGTTGTGGGTTCAATTTCCACCCAGGACAAAAATTTGTATGATGTGATGTATGTATATATGTATATTAATAAGCTGTCCGATGATTATTACACAGACCTTTAATCGTAATTGCCTAATTTGGAGACATATAGCCGACTGTGTAATGTTCTAATTTATTATTATTAAGGTAATTGTATCAATTGATTTAGTATTTAGTAGGTATTGGGCACTTAAAAAATCTTACAAAATGCAAGGATTAACGTACCTGTGTGTGGAATTCTCGAGCCGCCGCGCGGGTGAAAACCCACTCCTTGAGTGTTGCTAAGAGAAGTAAAGCTGAAGAATGCGAGAAACTGAGACCTCACTGTTTTTTCTGTTATTCTGTTAAAAGAACACAATTAAATAAGCGTGCCAAACTGTTCGCGTTCAAATATCCAGTGTTAGATTTAACGTGGTACAAATGTTTGTATAGAGAAAATGAATAATAAAAGAGTACTGAACATAATTAGCTTCAATAAAATAAATTGCATACGTAACTTTCATAGGATAAAGTAAAGATAAACTTTTTACTGTAACTTTAATTTTTTCCACAAACTCCAAATGCCCAACCTACTCAATTCTAAAACTGGAACTTCCGTCTTTTATTTTTTCTTAGCATATTTTGAATTTATTTATAAATACTAATTACAATATTTGCTAATACCTATAAACATATGAAATTTCGAAATTGCGGGCCGCATGGAATTTGACACCATACGAACAGAACAATCGTAGTATTTGGCCGCAATTTACGATTTTTTACAGGACCACGTGCACGGTGAGCTCACAACGGCGTTTGTAAACGCTCCATAAGAGCTACAATTACGGATAGAGCATTACCGGTTCCGACGTGGCGACCTTTTGTGCGCACTCGCTCATCACCGCGCCACCGGAACTGGCGTTCTGCGTTTCCGAACAGAAATGCTAATGGAGATAAATTTCCAACACCTCCCGCCACTGTTACGCTCCAGTAGTCGGAAATAATGCTCATTCCACCACCAACATTAATGACCGAAAGTGTTATTAATTATTGCCCATTTTGGTCGGATTCATCGCCACCGCGAAACTACTGCTACAGATTCGCTCCAAAACATGTTGCGTTCATGATCGCACCGAATATTAGGCATCGTTGAAATTAAAATTAGACCGCGTTAAACGCAGAAATCATAACACAAATTTTACACATGTTTTAATGGCATTCAACCTCACTGGTTATTAAGGGGACCGAAAATTAATCTCGTTTTCTTACAACGAATAACTTTTTAACAATATTTTTTTATTCAACGATTTAACCATCCTCGTCATCTAAATCTTTTGCCATACTCAAGATATTCCTAAAATACAATATATCAATATCATAACATAGAAAGAGATTATAGTAATGCCAAAAAGTCTTGCTACTTAAGTTCGAAGTAGACAACGTGTGTCATCTCATCCACACACATTATAAACCATTGTCGTTCTTACCTAAAATCGAGTGTAGAGGCGCCGTGGTCCGCAAACAACACGACAGGTGGAGAGTAGCGCTCATTAGCGCCACACAGCCTTGTTTCTGCGACGCCACCTGCGCTGTGCACAGCGCTCGCGCCGCCCAACTGTAGCCAGCCGCCCACGCAACTAATCGAACAAATGTGTAATTCCATCACACACTGAATGATAACTGCAGACCTCCATGGACTTGAATGCTCCTCACTTAGTAGTTATTACAGGGCAAATAAAGAAATATCGGTATACAAGGAATTACCACAACCAGTAGGTATTTAAAAGCGATCACGCTTCTTGATATAGACTAATAAAAGAGTTCAATGACCTCTATTCGTTAAGAATACTCAATTAAAAATAGAAATCGGAATACAAAAAAATAAAAAAATGGGAAAATGATAAGTCTAATTACTTGTGTCCACTTCGCAAAATGTAGAATATTGGGAAATTACAATTAATTAGAATTTAACATCTTGCATGTTATGTTAGGTATATAAAATTAAATGTAACAATAACATTGTAACTACAAAATGGTAGGTAAATAAAACAATAATATCACGTACTAAAGCTTATTATCTCACTAGGTGGACCAAAAGAGCTCATTAATGTAAATGAACCGAAACTGTACAAAGAACATTATTAAATAAACAAACAGCTTTATCGCTGCGATCACGTAGACGTAATTAACAATGAAGCGCTGCATGAAGCTTATTCAACATTTAATCAGATATGCGATATTTATTCAATTTAATGTGAAAGCGACTGAATCGTTTCATTTTTCTCGAAGTATTCAAAGCATGTGCAGATGGAAGTCGGTATTCCTGTCACCAAAGGCGAAGGTCCAACGCTGTTTCGCTTCAAATATTCAATTTGACGGGACATTGATCACAACTGTTTGTTTTTGACAACATCGGACCCGACGAAGCCATCTACGCTCCCTATTTATGTTAACGTATTCAAATAAAACGACTTAAATATTTGATCTCGCGTATTCGCTCTTGCGAATAAAGAAATACGAATTTATACGAACGCAAAAATAACTTGTTTTGCATACGTTGGTTTTTTCCGTAATCGAGTTCATAAAACTATGGACAATTAGGATCGCCTTAGTCAGAAATATATTTATAATACATATGTATTACCAAGTAAGCGAGTTTGAAGATAAATCGATAACTAGTTAATACCGTCCATATAAAACTGCCTAAATTATCACAAATTTTCTACAAAAGTGTTTCGGCACTAATGAATTGATATCATCACGCCGGATTTACTCATATTTACATATAATATTAACAAGTTGTGTAATATACTAATCGATTGTTGTTTGTAGCATATACTCGTATTTCACCTTGTGACGATTCAAATCGTGTAAACATGACGCAATCTGCATAGAATTCCAACCAAATCTACATAACATTCCAATAATTCGCCGTCCAATACGTACTAGATATGGTACACAATGAGAGAACCATAAAACCGACGAATATACATACCTGTTGAAATATTATACAGTGAATATTTTTCATACAGTAGCGAATGTCAGCCTTGAAAGGCGACAAGTTGTGAATCCCCAGTGGGTATTATTTTGTGGCATACTGTCATTTCTTTATTTTTAAATATCTTTAATGAAAGTTGTGCTGAGTAGTTATTTTAATGGAATTCTCAATAAGCTTGTGTTTCAAATGGATGCTACTATTTATTAATATTTTATAACAACATAACTTAAATTAATATCCAAGGCTGGCTAAATACAGGTAAGGATGTTGAATAGATCAGACAATACAATCGTTAAATGAAGCCCTGAGGTTTACGTGATGAAAGAAAAAGTGCTACTCCCTTGCGCTATCTTTAAGACGAAATATAAAATGAGCTTACCTTGAACCATTAAATCTACCGACAGAAACAAGCCTGTATAACTGTATTTCTACTCGCTGGCCGGCGTCGGGTTGGAGGAAATACGAACAGGCGCCTGGACCTTCAATTGATGGCGACTTTATCTGTCCAAATGTTTTGCCCGACTTGTTCTTGAGTATGCGCGAGTCAATCGTGATGTTACACACTGGAAATAGATACTTGTTAAGCCTTTAAATCAATAAAAATGCATTATCAATATTCCGAGTTATAGCATTGTGAATGAAAAATGTGAAGACCAAAGAATCAGAAAACTTTACTTTATAAGACATAAAACATTGTTTGATTTTAAAAACATTGACATTTCGTAAATGCTACATTTTCCTTAAAATAGAGCTGTTTTGGCGTTATTTTAGAAACGCGCAAAATTTGCAATTTGTTAATGAATTTCGCTAAAAAGCAAAATCTTTAACGTTTAACAGCGGCCAAAGCTTACCGTTGCTAAACAAACCTGGTCGCTCTGGTGAAAAATTAGATGCTTGATTTGATGGGCACCTAAGTCTGGAAATTTAAATGAATTTTCAACGAACACTGCTCGCTATTGAAACCCGCAACTAGGTCGCCGGTCGCCGGCTAGCTTCGGAGTCGGGGAAACTTTAAACGTTTGCGTGTCAAAGTTGCCGGGGAATAAATAAAAAGCTTGTCAACTGTTGCCTGGTCCGGGGGCAAAATGAACCGGATAACTCTAGTTGCCGGTTAACATTCATCCGTTAAATAATTAATACTTACCTATTTATTTGGAAATTAACAACGCAATCTGCATTTTTAATTACAATGAAACGGAAAAAGTATTGTGAATGGAGCATATTATCAAAACATAGGTAATATATGTATGTCATATAACAACTGTGTTACGATTGAATAAATACGTTTATGAATATTACATTTACTATACGATATAAAAAAATCAGGCTTATACGAGTTTTTAAATTAGCCCGCTTAGATAATTGATAATATGAAATACTCTTGTTATTACTAAAATAGGCAGGCGGAAGTCAGAAAACTTGGCAGATGATTATTTTTTCTAGTGAATGATATTTTAAAAATTATAACTTGAGCTATATCGTGTGCTAAATGTACCTATAAATAATAAAACCGCCGATATTTTAAGGTCTACGAGAACTAATATTGGTGAAAGACGCTTGTCAATACCATAGAAAGAGAAAAAATAAAAATGAATATCAAAATGGAAATAATCATACATCTTTTTACAGTTTGTTTATATAAAATTTTATATAAATTGATATTACATATGAATATAAATATAATGTGTAGAAGTTTCATAGAGCCTGGTATAATGCATGAATATAAAATGAGTTTGGAGAAACTCGTAATCTTAATATTGACTGAAGGTTAATAATAAGTCCTTTTCCCAGGTTAGGTAAACATTGGCCGGGCCTCACTCGAGGGACTCGGAAACAAAAACATTTACCTGTTTTTGAAATTGTCGTAATGTCCTTTCTCGCCCTTTATAATACATATTAAAACTTTCAAATATTCTGTTGATAATAAATACTCAGTAATTATATTGGTCAAATCAAGTGCTGAAAATTAAGTTTCAAATTTGTAGGTATAGCTTTTAATTCTTAACTTTCAAGTTTCTTCATATTTGTACAGTTAGAGTACAGGGTACAGCTACTAATAAGGTTTTACCAACATTCGTCAATTAAATCTCTCTAAGTTTTCTATTGACTCACATAATGTTAACAGTTTCTCAGTGTTAGAATGATGATAAACAGTATTGTAAATTCTCATGCCATTGAAAAATTAATCAGTAAAAAGACTAGTTGCTTGCGCTTTCGCAACATTATGAATTACTCGTACCTATGTCGCAGTATTTCATCTTTAGCCCTACACGCTTCAGAATCGGTCTCGTGCCAATTTACCCAAAGTAAACATTTGTTACTAAGCTAAACTTACTATTGGAACAATACTGTTCAAGCCCGCACTGCGTGCAACGCGTAGGAGCCACATCGCCGCACGGACAGGCGCCGTCGCGCGCACAACACGCGCAATCCTCGCCGCCGCCGCCGAGACACGCACAACCGGAGGCCGACTGCGTCCAGAGGTCCACTTGGCCTGGACCAAATCAAGTTCATGAGTGTACTTGTAAGAACACACAAATTTTAGTTCAGAAACTACATGAATTTTCGTTATATGTTCAACCGAAGTAGTAATTTTATATGGTTTATATAAAATAACTACGGACGGAAAATCAAAATTTGTTAAGGAACAACGCTTCACAACAAAACTGCACTTACTGCTGCCATCGAAGAAGATAGGCGTCCAGGCGATTTGCGCGGACACAACAACGCACGCGGCGGCGAGAAGCGCCACGGGCTGGCGCATGGTGCGCGCGGGCAGTCACCGCGGCGCTCGCCCCGCGAACCACCCGCGCCGTCTTCTCATTTGACCCCCCAAGCCACTCACGACCGCTCCACGAACAAATCACTATCGACAATCGAACACGCCCCGATTCGCATGATTGCACACACTAAAGTCGTTTTTATTGTTATTTCACTACACAGTTAGTTTATTCAAGTTTTATTGTGAATTCCGCTGATCTGTCCTCCAGTTTGTTTCCTTTCAAATCGCTGCCTATATGTATCCTGTAACAAATTCAAACATTATTTTTTTTAATAATGTCTACAACAACGTTGTGAAACATTACGTTATTTATATTTTATTAATACGTGATATATTTGACTGCCTCGTTGGTCGGGCGGTTGCTAGCGCGACTGCCGATCGGGAGGTCCTGGGTTCAGATCCCGGGTTGGGT
>DWDX01001800.1:0-17148 GCA_018245675.1 Agara michaeli | reverse complement strand
ACACTAAAAGGTTGTTTTGATATCAACAAATTGTTGAATTACTTTCTTATATAACAATGCAAATACTGTCTACTTCCGAAACTACAAATTATATGGATATGGATTATGAATACTTAAAATATAAATCATGAATTAAACATTTACAAAAATACATTTTTTCTTATGAAAAAAAAATTACATAAATATGCACATAGTGCATAGACTACCTCTTGTCCGAGGCAGACTCCAGTTTATGGACCTCAAGAACTCTATATAAACGAAAAGGTTCGAAACCAGGGGCCATTGGCATTACAAATCAGAACATTGATAAATTCCATCAGAAAAACGCGATTGCTATGATGTTAAAGTTGACGGTTTTATAAAGGTCAGGGGATGATACAATTTAGTTTGCATGATGAGACGCAATCCCTCAAGATGGCACCACAATTAAAGTGCACGATACTTTTGTTACGGAAAAATTAGTTCCGGTAGCAATGAAAATAGTCTTAGATCTTTATATTCTAATCGCGATATGGGGATAGTAACCATGTTGTCATATCGTAACCGCGTTGTATGTAAACGATTTTCTGCTTTTAAAACATCCACTTCTAGTTTTACGGCACATTTCCTTCATTCAACAATCGTAAAATAAACTACCCCAACTCAGACAATTTATTTCTGTTTCGTAAATGTTTTCGTTGAAGTCTTAACCCCTCGATGGTAGTTGTTACGTGCAGTTTAACTGCACTATTTTGAAACAAAACTTTCTGTATCGAGCAGGCAATAGTAGCTTGGAGTTTTACGTTTGACAGAAATAAAAGATATTTTAATACACAAACACGGTTTATCAGTCAACTATGCAACTATTTATAATCTGTAATTCCCCGGAAACATAATAAATAATGTAAACGAAACTTTAGAATTTTCGTATCAAAATTTCTATCTAATTCCATAGACAAAAACAAATTTCCGGTTACGCTCTACATTAGAGACGAGATCACGGCGATATTAGCCAACGTTTAGGGTCCCTGGTGGCTGACAGGGGCATAATAGGTAGCACACCAGGTTAAGCTTCCGAGAGCAGAGCGTCCAAATAAATTAATCCACTCAGTTTTACATACATATATTAGTAGTGTACACGTGTAATTTACTAAATAATAAATATCCGAATATTGTAATATTAAATTAATTTGAAGCTGTTTTTATTACCTACCCTCCATATTATGTTAATAAAATTGTTTATAATGCACGCACGTGACAATATTCGCTTCAATCTGCGAAACAAACATCATAAAAACATGTGGCATGGGCGAGATCTAGTGCGGCGTGTGGTATAACTTTTTTATCAACGTGATTTAATCGTCGTTGTAACGACTTAATGTTGTAGCTTTGGAAATATGACACGGCGCCACACATTTTATAGGCACCATCACGTTTGTCGTATTTCACATGCGTGTTATATTAAACAGAGTGAGAGAACATATCCGAATAATGTTTGAACAATTGAGCAATTAGGATTCGTTCTAAACAGTTAGGAGGCAGTTTTCCGGTTTCTTGACCGGATTTTTTATGGCGGTTTGCTGCATATTACCTAACGTTTCCAATGCCCTGCATAGTGGCAAATATAGGCGAAACATTGGTTACATGGTCAAACCTTGAACAAAGGGGCTATTTTGACTATTTTTATCAATTTCAGGCTTTGAAAGAGTAATTTCGTAAATAACATACTTACTTAAAGTCCTCAGACAAACTAAAACATCAATATATGAGAAGGATTGGTTCCTAATTGTAAATCGGACATAATTCCTAAATAAAGAAAGTAGCTACTAGAATGCCAATGATTGGATTATTTTACAGTCAAAATTATAATAAATATTGTATTCCTTTTACTTTTCTAGTCGTAAAAAACTCATTTTAGTGAGCGTCTGCTTTACCATTCACTCGGGAATAACAAATTTTAACTAACCCGCATGCTTGCCTTTGTTAATTGTATTTATGAAATGAAATTTATTTATGGCAAGAACACAGTATAAAAACTTGTTCATTCCAACAATAAAATGCGTACATTATTTTGGAATAACTTAAATCTATATCATACTATTATTATTAAAATAAAATCTTACTTAAAACCTAATCTTTTAGCAATTATTTTAAATGTATACTTTGGGTATTTGGGCCTACGCCACAGACCGCGGATCAGTTTTTTGCGTTTTAAAGGCTTTGTCAATCTCGACAGGGTTACACTAAAACTTCATTACGTACATTTACATACACCACATCACAGAAGTTTTACTAACAGTAATGTACCAAGATAAAATGACCGCTATCGCTAGAAAGTATGTATATCACTGAAACCGTCCTGACCTGTCCTTAACCTAAGCATCGCTTTACGCGCTACCGGCGTTCTTTTGCGCCAGCTGTAGGTCTCACCTAAGAACTCATAACATGTTGCCTCTCCGCAAAACCACATTTTAATCTCTCACTCAGACGTTTATGCAGCTTGACTGAATTAATTACTGCCCAATTTTCGTCTTCCATAAACAATTTTAATAAATAAAAACGGAAACTTGATACATCAAATATTTAGTTATCTTTTAAACATTGGTATTATACATATCTACATGTGATACATTTCATACACAAAATTTAGAGTAACATTTATAAAATAGACTACACATTATAAACTTTGTTAATATACCGTCCGTTGCTGCTACAAATTACTTTCCGAGATAAGCAGGTGTTTTGAAGTAATATATATTTTACTAGTACAATAATATTTCAATATTTTATCTCACTACACACAAAGCTTTGGGCACATACATCTCAATATTGACGCTGTGCCTAGTTTTGAATTAAATCACAGTACATTTTTTTAATTACCTTCAAGTACTAGTTATAATAGGTATCTTTATTGAACGTGCGAATTGTAACATTCCGTGCTTTTTAAGGACTATGTACAGTGTCTTGAACATAAAAGCATCAGTGACGTAAGGCGGCGTCGTTAACGTTTTTATAGGCCCCATCAAACTTCACCGTATGTTGTTATAGACACAGAATGCTGGTTGTTAAGGCTACAATATTGCTACGAGAACTTAGGGAACAGTTCGTTATTAAGTAGATACGGAAGTCAGTTGAAACACATCGACAAGTTGTTTTATGTTATCCTCGTAATCAGGAAAAATTGGGTACTTATACATTATTTTAGAATCTATTGGAATACAATTTTATGCATATATTCAATATCAATCTAATTAAATTCTTCCAATCCATAAAACACCATTTTCTTACATGTCTATGTTTTTATTTTAACAAATGTCAAATGTTACAGACGAAATAATTGGCAGTAGAAAATGGCGCGCGATTCCGAATTCATATTCTTGTTTAGACATCCTATTTATTAGGCTATTGAGATTTTAAAAACGTGTGTTCCTTGATTTTTCCAATTACAGAATTCGTTTATTTACTTCTATATTATTACTATTGTTTACTATTGTGAGTATAGGCATAAATACCTTTACGTAAATACATTGTAATAAAAAGCAAAAAGTTTTCGCAAAAATTTGTGTGCAAACTTACAACTTGCCACTTTCTTCGAAGGAAAGAACTATACAAAAAATAACATGATATATACATATATTTTATCTATGTACACATGTATACAGTTTTACGACGAGGCGTCGTAGAGCCTACATATGCCAAATATGCTCTCCATTTCGGGATAAAACACATGTTGCAAATGATATGAGGTTGTATACGCTTGTGTCTACATGTTTACATATTCTGCACTGGAAGCAAATTTATCACTCACAAAACCTTAGGAAGAAAACTAATTTTACATTTCATATTCTTTATGTATTGGTATCCAACTTATATCAGTCATAATAAAGCGTTTATAGCTATTTCATATACTTTCCTACACAGCCAGATACGTTTCTCGTTGCTTTGAAATGCATTCAGATGATTTGAAAAGGAACGGGATCAACAGATGCTATGCATCCGACACCCGTCATCATCTAGCTGCGAATATAAAACTTCAAGAACGGTAAAAATACCTATACCTACTTCAGATTATATTTTCGCATTACCTACTTGCATACATTGCACTGTGAAATTGGGAAGTGTGTTAAGTATTTATAAAGAATATAAAATTTTGTTTAGTGTTAGTTTGTTGTTATTTAGTTAATATTTTTTTAAGCTTGACCAAGTGGTATTTTGTTACTTTTACAAATTATATTTAGAATACAGAAAACGAAATGAAAATTAAATTCGCCTCAGTAATAGATTTACTTTTCTATCACTTTTCTCATAAGTATCCATCAAAAGAATGTTATCTTCATTCCTCATTAGCCATTTGTTTTATAGGACTACATCCCATTTTCAATGTTGTAGCTAATAATATTAAAATCAATAGCTAAGGAGAACTCATACACGGCCTTCTGATCTTAAACTAGGCAGAGCCTGAACTAAAACGTAGAACAAATACAATTTTTTACACAATTAATCGCGTTGAATCGTAATCGAACTGACAACAACCAGACTCAACAGTGAGGGTCACCAACCACTTGACCAAAAGGCAAGTAAAAACTATGTACAATCGATCCTGCTACAGTACTCATGTTACTTCCTCAAATAGTTTATTGATGTTAAAGACTAATATACGATTGTAATTATCTAATATACGATCATGGTTGAATTTTAATGTATCTTTTGACACGTTTTCTAAAATTTTACTATATTAGATAAATGTACCTAATTAGCATAAATCAGTTTATTGTATAAACTGTTATCCCACTGTACATTTTAATTTGTCTATATTGCTTTTCATTAATATAGTCTTTGCTATGACAGTTGTAAAAGTTGCTTGTAATATTGGGACCTCTATCAGAATGTCTCTTATACCAATTTGTAATATATGGAATAAACAAATTGAAACAATATCACTTATTTATTGTTTCCTATTCTATACAGATGTTCTTTCATAATGAAAAGGTTTAAAGTAACGGTCCAGAACGCTGGCCAAGTGCGGGCTGGCGGACTTCACACACCACAAAGAAATATAAAGATGTACAGCGAAGATTTTAGCGAGTGACACATAATCTTTAATTTCTAAAACTCACATATCTTTGAAAAGTCAGAAGTGCATGACAGATCAGACCCCAGATCCATGGAGTGAGAGAATCCAAGCTTTTAGATTAACATTTCTTATATTGCCCTCTATAAATTTCTACTCACCTCTTAGATTAACAGCATTAGCAATGGAGAATTCAGAAACGGTGCTGGTTGTGGCCGCTTGCTCGAGTCCGGGGGCGGGCGGGGATGCGTTCACCTGACCTAACAGACCCGCTTGGACCGTCAACGGTTCCACGTCTAGTCTTTCATAATATTCGTCGTTGGTCTCTCCGTTATAATCCGTGTCGTAACCTGGTTAACATATTTAAAACATAAATATGTAACGACAAAATTTTAAAAAAACTTCAAAGAAATTTATTCTCAAACAAACAATACACTAATATGTCTTTTAAATGCAATGTTTAAACTGCTCATAAAAAAGAAAAAGTTCACCCTCTATTGTTACACCTTAAGAACCATTTATTACAATATTAAATGGGACTATACGGGAAGTATAGCCTTCTAAACAGAATTTCGGTATCGGCTAATAAATGATAGAGTTCTGAAGTATCAAACATAATAAAATGCAATAAAATGCAATAATAAAATGCAACCAAATTGAGTTCCAAAGTTCAGAACAAGCAAAGTCCATCTCAAATGCCCCTGAAGTTTTATGTGTTAAATGAATGCTATTATGTATGTCTATTGACAATTTTTTTTACGTATCTACATATAATATGTATGTGATCCCTAATTTGGTAAATTCAATATAACAATTCGGTGGGAAATAACAATATATTATAATAATAATATACATATTATAATATTCTCAGTAGAAAATACGATAAAGACTTCCTGTACCACTGTTTGCATACAAAATACATGTATATGCGAATGTAAACTAAGCATTACCGGGTGTCTAGTCCCCCTGGTATTATACTGAATTCACAAAACTCTTGATAAAGCTCATATTGTAGTACAATAAGTATCTACAAAAACTTTCCGTTTCCAAACAAAAACATAGAGAATAAATGTGTGTAGTGTTAAGAACAACAAGAACAATTTATATATGCTGTTCTAGTAGAACTAGAATTAATGAGGGTGTAAAACATAACAAACGACTTTAACAGCTCATACACCTTTTGAATTGGGTACTCAGTCAAATGAAAATTTCAACTATAAATGTCGCGAGAACAAAGACGTAATTCATTTAGACAAACAAACGTAATTTAACATTCTAAGCGGTTCATCTTCGCAAGCTTTGACCTTGCAAACCGCTTATGTTGCGCCAGAAAAATTATTCGCCTTATATTCGCTTCGGATTCTTCGCAATATAAAATCTTATTCACTTCGATCAAATAACACAGATAAATATTTATGTATTATAATGTGTCCATAGAACTAACGCCTCAGTTAACGTACAGTGTTACGTGAATGTAGCGCATTATACCTACTATTAATATTAACGTGACTATGTATGGAGTTTTGTGTGAAATGTATTATATAATGTTGTCCACTGCTGAACCGGGTCTCGTCTCATCGTGAGAGAGTTTACGATACTTACCCGTATTATATTGAACGTCTTCCTTAATGACCTCGATTGGGTCTATAGGAGGAGCATACCACGGCCGTCTCGAATACACCTTCTTCCGGTTCACCGTTCGCTGCCCATCATCAATGTTGCGGAAACTCGACGGGGACAGGTTTAACATCTCTAATCATTTGTTGATACCTGCAACAATACATTTTCACGCACTGCTTTATTTGTTAAATATTATAAGCCATACTGTAACATGGCTAGTTTCATTAGCATTATTGTTATTTAAAAGAGTGCTGGGAGTTTTTTTTCACCGGCTTTTTTCTCCCGGTCTACCATAGCCTGAGGGGCGCACAAAGTCGAAGTAATTAAGATGACTAAAACATGATCTTCATTAAGTGTATGTATGTACCTTATGATGAATAAAACAATTTGAATTTGAATCTTTTTAAGTCATTATGTATCCTTTTTTTAATGATTTGATTACACGTAGGTTATGATATAATATTTTATTTACAAATTTTGTTATTCGCTAACATATGTAGATGGGAAATAAATTGGTTTTCAATTCCAAAATACCGAAATAGTCAAGAGGCAAAAAGCTTCATATTATTTTGACCTCCAAATTACGTGGTTGCGATTTCTTAATGTCAAACACACATTAATTTATCTCTTTGATATCATAGTCTAATTTCGTTAATGTATTTTTGTGTGTACATATATTACTTAATTTGTTTGTATAAAGACAATAATTTGACCGTGCAACGGCAGAATTTCGTAATGTAAATTAGAATGTTTTTTAATGATATTGAAATACTTCTTAGCTTAGAATTACCTACGAGTCGCTTGACAGAATTCTGGACATAACATTTCTACTAATCTTAAGCTGTTAACGAGTCTTAAATGATACGTTAAGATAATTCAATAATAACAGTCGACCCTTAGGTAGATGATAGGGTTCAAATTAATAAAGTGTATGTAAGTTTTTATAAAATATGTCTTTTCGTGATGTGTTCCATAAATGGGTGACACGATGAAATGAAACTTATACACGTGTCCTTAAGAACTTTTAAAACATAAATTGTAAAAGTGTTGCAATGGCAAGCTGTACAAGGTTGTTATCGAACAGTCTAATAGACAGCTTTCGCGGAAGTTTTATTGCAAATGGAAATGCCTAGTTGAAGTGGAACAGTTATCTGGATGATGTATTTCTTAGTTATTTATTCTATTTTCAGGTACATATGATATCATAATATACCCACACACCTATTTCTTACGCCGTGATATCTATACGATTGCCGCTATGTAAAGTCAGTAAGGTCAACCACAGTTAATTTTTTCGAATTATTGTCCAAAATTTCATATTCAAATTTCATCAAAAATAAATGATAATAAATGATGTGTACTTTATGCTCAGTTCGACACAAATATCTCTTACATCATTACTTCTTTATACCACCTTTGTCGATTTTTTTGGAATCCTTAGGTAGTTTGGCAGAGAACGCTTTAAGCGCGGTTCGCCTTGGTTTAGTATGGTCATGTGTAATATATACGTATATACCTACTTAGATATTACGGTACGTATGTATTGATATATAATATACTATATTTTATTGTATTTTTGGTTTTAATAAATATTAGTCACTCTCTCCATAAACCGTGACGCATACCTGTTAATGCCTTTCATTAATATTTCATTCATTCAACTTATTTCATCTCCCTAGTAATTATTAACGCACTACGTGGCTACGTTATGCATTGTTTACGATCATATTACTGAAATTAAGTTCGTAAAGCTCACCTTGCACCCGAGAAATGGATAGTTTAGCATTATCACCTTATACGTATGTTATGGATTTATCTATATATTTTAAAACACATACTTGTATTTGTATCCGTTTTATTAGAATGTCGTATTTTATTTTGACCGTTTCCTTCATTTATAGTGTTTATTTAAATTATCCATATATATCAAGCTATAATCTATGTTAAATGAACTAACATACAAATTCTATTCATCATTCGAATCTAATCATCTATTCATACCAATTGTAATCACACTAATAGCTATACTTAGTAATCAAAAAAAAAAAAATAATAACATACATGTGATGAATCGAAGCTAACTAATTATGATTGTAACTTTCATTTTTTTGCATGGAACACAAATAAAGCTTTATTATTATTATTATTTAAATTATCCACTGTGCTTTGCGCAAACAAACAAATTGCATTCAATTAAGAATATACCAAAAGTGGTTATCCAGTTAAGAAGCTATTAACTTCTATTCAAATCGAATACGTATCATCTGAGATATTAAACGAATGTTTTCGGTTTACGAAGACCGCTATTGTCATGCTCTGATTCAAACGTAGTTACGAGGGCAACGAAGAGCTTTGACAGTTGGAAAATTAAAATCAACAATTGCGTGGGATGCCGCAAGAAGCTAGAGTAACTTTTTAGTTCCTTTTTTAATTCGCTGAAATGCAAATTCTTACGGTCTATGGCTGTTTTTATTATCCTTTCGCTGCGAGGTACTTCTTGAGATTGTCCGTTCGTTTTCCATGAAATTATATCGTTCGTAGGAAGAGAGTCGACATAAATATCCATTAACGGCGCCGTAACGTACTTACAAAGAAGTTTTATTTTTACTCGGCCACTATAAAACAATGAAACTGTGATAAGACCCTAATATAAAGGATGTAAAAGCAGGATATAAAAAGTAAAATGTAACATTCAAAGATTCAGATGATCCTATCTTTTCTCTTTCATTTTCTTCACAATTAAATGAGGATCCGACAGCTGAAAGACCTTCAATTAGTGGACTCGTTAATTCACTGTTAAAAAGCACACTGCTCAAAATCAGCAATATTCTTTGATAGCAAATTTGAAGGTTACTTTTTAAACAGGCCAGTAAAGGAATTGAGACCTTAAGTATAAAAGAAATATTTCTATACGTAAATACAAAAATACGACAGTAAATAATGTTCACGACCTTGCAGTTATTAGAGAAGATATGTGATAGTTACCACACAATGAAAAATAAAATGGTTTGGTATTACGTAACTGTAGTAGTAACCAAGTAATGTTCTGCTCATGATTGATATATTTAAATAGTTATAAATACTGAAGACAAAAGTAATGTGCAACTATATGTCAGGAAGTTATTTTAATATAATCTTTTTTTAACAAAATACCGAACCGTGATTAAAAATCCCTCATCAAGTAAAAAGTTATTTTCCCGAAACTAACCATTTTTATAAATAGGAGGTTTTAAATTTGCAACGACATGTTATAGATCCTTACTATCTGTATTTTAAAATCATGGATAGTACTGTTATCTGAGAAATGGCTATTGCTTTACCTGTAACGTTGCAAACAAAATAAATATTAAGACAATGTTATTCAAAGTTTATACTGTTGAGTATTGTTCAATGTTTGAATTAAATTGTTTCAAACGGAAACGAATTTTGGACACATGTCTATTTTCAACGTATTGAAGTTTTATAATCATTTATTAATGTTAAACTTTTATTATTTTCAGAATTGGTTTGTATACAACTGATCAAAGCGTACATTACACACCGACACATTTTGGTTTTCCTTCCTACAGCCTTGGTATTAAGTGTATAAAGGGCCTTCAAGCGATTAATTAATCCGCGACAGTCATGATGTCTAAGTAATCGTTCGCTTCAAGGCCCTAATGAGTCTGTTTGGATTATAAAGAACTTTATATTCGTAACAACCTTGTAAGAATAAGACGAGACGACTCATTAAATGTGGATCGCAGTTAATGGCCGTTTTTTAGCGTATAATGTAATTTTTCTATGTCATATTACCATTTTACACACACAAAACATTTATGCACATATTATTATTTGTAAACGAATTGTTATTTTATTATTTCTACCCCGTGAGGGACCTGGCGTGACGGTATGTATATATGTATGTATATTGTTTGATATTTTACTTCTGTTTCTATAATCCGGTTTAATCTGTTTAAAAGCTAAATACAATATTCCGTACTTACATTACAAACAGTCCAACAAGTTACAAAGAAGAGTTCTGAAAACATTGTTCTCTCATGTTTCTATCAAACTCAGCAATTGGAAATTCAATTAGTCTCTTTATTTAGTTCTCTGACTCTGGTTTCAGCAGTAACTTTATTGGACTCTTAATTGAATCAAAAAGCCTTAGGCATTTTTGAAATGAAATTTCTTGTTGGTTGTATGTGAAGGAATCGAATAATAATTCTATAGCAAATGAAAGGTTTTGTACTTAATTAATTTTATGGACAATATTGCTTGAATACGATAAAAACCTATTGAATGTTTTTAAGGCAGTATCATTTTGTTGCTATATACGTAATTAAGCGGAGTGTGTTATTTTTGAAGTGCGGCGTCATCTTAAATGAAGCTCTGCTTGAAATCAATGTCCCAGAGGCTTTGCTAAAAAGACAAATAGAATGATTAATACAATAGATAGTAAACGATGATGATAATCTACGAACGTAAATCTTAAATAATAACGCGCTAACCGAAGCGACGCAGATTGGTCTGTAATATCGTCCGTAGTACGGTTCAAAGTGCGTATCTGGGTCAAAGTGGGCTTAACATTCTGAAAAACCGCTATTCCATTTTTAACTGAATAATTAAAACGGGAGTGTTCGTTACTTTCTCACATAAAAATAATTCAGTGTAGGCTTTTGATATGTTACGTTTTCAATATTGTTACGTCACAAACACAATCACACGTTTTATTAATATAATATTATAATGTTTGCATGGCTTCTTGGTTCAGTAACCAACCAGAGACCCTGGCTGCTAAACCAAGTTCGCGGATCCGATTCCTACCCAGGACAAATATTAGTGTGATTAGCGCATTTGTTTGTTTTGTGTCTGAGTGAAATAAAAAAGAAAGTATGTCTATCAGCTGTCCGGGTTCCATGACACAGACATTTTAACCGTACTTGGATTAGGATAGCCGTGTGTGGAATTATTCCAATGATTATTATAATCTTTGAGCCATAAATGATGTCCGAACAAACGACACAAATAATTTCCAAACAAATAAGTCTCTGAGCGTCCAACGAATAAAAGTCCTTAAACTTTTCAGTTGCTCTAGTTCTGAGTGCAGTCTACTTGGATTCAGTGACTTAACGTAGTTCAATGCAATTCACAAAGTTATCCCAGTTTTAGAACGACTTAAAAGTAATCATTGCAAGTGTTCAACGCTCTAAATGTTCACCAACATTCGTTTTCACCATTACAAGTGTGCTTTTCATTACTAACTTTATTAGCAACATAAATTTTAGCTTCTTAAAGTTGTAATTATCAGAAGAACAACCGCTTCAGGTGCAATAACTGTTCATAAAGGCTAAATCACAAAGGTCGGTCGTATATTTGAACTAATTGTCTACTCAATTTCTACCAAAATATAGGTACCTACTGCGAACAGCAATAAGGGCTATAAAATAACAATGGGAGCTTGTTTTTGTAACAATGTAAACCGTATTAGATATCAGGACGGAAAATAATTTATCTTTGAGATTACATTTTTTATGATCAATTTCTTGTTATTGCTATTACATGTACTGTGTACTAGCAATACGAGGATGTTAAATTAGTTGAAGATCGGTTGATCGCCCCAGGGACCGCTGAAGTTATACAGTGGAAGCAGACCTTAACCAACTGCAAATCACAACTGGCGAGAAATCACGGGGGACAAAGATTCTGGATCACTGAGGCATTGGAGTAAGTCAGTTAAACAATTACTTTGATATCTATATTTAAACTGGTTATTACGAGTTATACAGTGTTGTCGCAATGTCGACAGTAGAAGTCGTTGCAAACGCATGAGAAGTTATTGCTTGTAAGCACAAACCGACCACAGTGTCACTGTGACGTTACGACCACTCTGTCAAGGTACGACAACAGAGAAACGGTCACTTCTCAATTAGAAATCTGGCCTTTGGGGTAACACGTATGGTTATTTGTGTGTAATTTTTTTTTGTGCACAATATACTAAGCATAACCTTTTATTAATTCCCATATGAATATATGACTCTATAAGTGTGTTTTCTGTATTCAAATCGCATCGGAAACAGAAATAACTGCGTCAACAGATGACGAAACTTCATTTTCATAGGGATATTAAACGACATTTGATTGGCTGGACTTGATTTTCAGAGACACATTTACTATTCCAATGCGTGGCAAAATATGTAGGAATATTTATGTAAATATCTTCGTTATATATAAGTAGTCATATTCAAGTAAATAAATTATTAGTTCTGTGGACTTCAGGTAGTATTGATTAGTATTAATGCTTGAGATTGACTCTAAATGCATTGCTAATGCTGAGGACTAAAATGGTCGCCTCTATTTACATGGATACCGAATCATTATCTGGATTTTGGAACGGAAATTATAACCCTCAGTGGTAATTTACATATTCCATTACGTAAGTAGGAAAAAATATTGCGTACGTAATATTTAATAGTTTACGTATTACTTAAGCAATGCTTCGAGCAGGATTGGAAATGTTAACATTTTCATATTTCCTCTCACTTGTAGGTCATAACGGTTAAGTGATTCCGGCAGACGGCAGCTATCTGTAATCATAAGAAGCCGTATATAACACGGAAATGAATTAGTAGGTACTTGTTCAAGGAAAGCCCCGAAGGGCACAGCGCAAAGGACACGGAGATGGGATACCATGGAATGAACGAGTCCTTCTGCGTCCGGATTCACACTTCGTAACCAAAAGCAACGTCTTACTTAGATAAGTTCGCCCCTTCAATAACCGACAAGTTAAAATTGTTTTTATTATCTTAAATTCTCGCGCGCCCAGCTACTTGGAATATAAAATTTCCTTTATTTTCCATTTTATTATCTCAGCAGGTAGAATATAAGATGAAATAAATTAATTTTTTTTGATGTTTTGGTTAAATGGGTTTATTTAATAGCAGGTTTTTTTTACACAAATTTAGAAAAGAAGGATGAGAGGGCTGATGGACAGGAGGACCTTTATAAAAAACAGGCGTTTTAATGTCATGGTCTAGGTAGTATTTAATAATTTAGACGATTTAGAAATTATAGTAAATTACTCGATATAATCGTACATTATATTCTTAAAATTCTCACATCTTAATGTTGTCAAATATCCAAAAGAACTAAGAAAAAGTGACAGGGGAAATTATTTTTCCAAGAAAAATGGCAATTACTTAACAACGCAAAGAATTTTTACGCTCGTACGAATGAAAAATGTAGGCGTGAATTAGGCCGCGTTTTTGTTTGCAGATTTTGATGCCCATCTTCAGTTCTATGTACGTATTTAAAAATGTGTGGCTACGGACTTGTTAACACAATAATATGTTAACACAATTTTGCTTACTACTAATAAGGGTTTTCTTTTTATAATCTTTCCGGCCGTTTCTAAGGATAATTTTGTAGCGAACATTTTTTCACGTTATTAGCTGATAGCTCTAATATTGAGAGTAGGTAATCAGAGAAGTAACGGTGTTACGACTTCGACTTAAAAAGCGTATGTAGGCGTTACCGTAATGGATTAGAATCTGTACGGGCAATATCTATTGTCAATACCTACAAAATGTAATACCTTTAACACTGTTGTAAATATACATAATATATAAGAAATAGAAGTAGCAGCAGCTGCTCGGTTTTTGTTTCGACCATTTCATTATTGCACAGCTGGAATTAGGTTTCGTCTCATAGCGAGAAAGTGTTAAGGCAGTAGACTACCACGCTGACTAAGGGCAGATTGGCATGCTTGAAATATCTAATTAATCACTTACGTTTTACATTCAGGTGTGTGTTTGCGGTGGCGCAACAAACAGTAATATAAATAAAATGTACCAGTGATTTTTGTAAAGTTAATTTATAAATTTGTTTGTTGTGAAAATTTGAAATCTCGGTTCAAAAATTGCCATGAATTCTTTACCTAACGTGTTATTTTTTGGGTGCACACCAATGTTCGCGATTGCGAGAGATAATATAGAGCTTTAATTGGATGAGGCGGATTGGATTCCTTTAAATAGCTGCAGGTAACGTGTAGGTAAGTTATTCGTAATCTACTTTCATCGTTTTATCTACTTGAGCAATGTTGAACTTCCAGATCGAATGCTTGTTTCTGCTACAAAACGATTTTCCTATGAAGTTAAGAGGTGCATAATAAACTCTTTAAAATATGACTATCGTTTTAGTACCTAAAACCATCGCACTTGTATACATATTATGCCCGAACATTGCATTTGGAAAACGAATGCTAGCTTCTACATTGCCTTCCCATAGTTTCTAAATTGCTACCTAAATTGCAGTGGACTCAATTTCGCTGGCTATTGGAATATTTTAATGGAAATGCTTCAGCATACGTGATATTTTACGCAGCAACACTTTGTAATGTGCACGGTTTATATTAATCTTTTATGGTTATACAATAATAATAGTTGTATATAAAATGATTATTATAAACGTTAAAGGTTTGTTGTTGTTGTTTTGTTGTAATAATTGTCAAAGTTATTGGTTGAAGAGCCCATTGGAGAAGCATGTTTGCACCAATCCGCACTTAATCAACGTGGTGGAGATTGCTCCAGTTCTTCCGCAGTTGCCGGAAAGGCACGTGCCCTTACGCTTACCCTAGCAGTGAGACATACAAAGGATTGCAGCTAAGCATTACCCTGCTTTAATAGTGGTAGTAGGTACTATCATTTGTCGTGGAACTTTGATCCAATCATCTTAATAAGAACTGTACGAATGGAGTCAAAGAGGATTGATAGGAACTGTTAAGATAGCGCGAGAAGCAATCTTAACAGTATACAATATACAGTAATAAATCACTTCATAACTCTTTGATTACTTAAGGTCCTCGAATTTACCACAATTTCCTCCTATGTCAGACAGGTTATCAAACGATAAATCTCGTATGCCTACGCGTGTAATAAAAATAAGATACGTTTTGTACATAAGAAGGATATATTCAGATTCTGTCATACGTTTACCATTTGTCGTTGATTTATTTGACAAAAAGGACAAATGGTTTTCTATTATGGCCTTATCCAAGTTTTGTTTAGGACATTGGTTTAAAAAATTTCTTAAGCTTCAAGCACTGGGAGTGAGATAGACGTATCTTATTCTAATGGACCGTGCGATTTTCCAGGTATATAAATCTGTCCCTGTCGGTAGGTAATTCGGTCAGGGTTTAACTAAGCGTTTATATCCAATATAATCAGTTAACTCACAGATACATGCGCTCTACGAAATCGAACTCTCTGGCTTGAAGGTCTTTTTAGTGCCTTTGAAGTGGCTTTATATCCTTGATATAACTTGAAACCTACATAATTTAAAACAAATTATCATTCAGTTACCGACTAATTATTATATGTAAGTACGGTAAAACACCCACGCATCACGAAAATGTGAAATAAAAGCATATAGTGGCTTCGAGCAATTTGAGGATCTTACTCCCAAACCGTATTAAAGCACATTATACATTATATTGTACATATATACATGTGCTACAAGTAATTGGAAAACCATTCAACGACAAAAAATAGGCAAGATAATTTAGTCCAATCTATTTACAATTTTTTTATTGTGACTATTTTTTTCAAAACATACAAATAAATTATAAAATGTACAAATAAATTATAAAATGCAGTACCTAATTAACTTAGATCTGCTAGCTTTATTTTTATTAATTCGTTTTTTTTATGTTATACAGTGTATTATGTTATACAGTGTATTATGTTATACAGTGTTGGTGTTATGTTATATATTATTTTATGTTAAACAGTGTGTTATGTTTTATGATATACAGTAACGACAAAGAATTATGGACATTGAACAGTTGTAAGAGCACTACTTATTCCATACTGAAATATCTTCCAATGGGCCCTCTGGTGGAACAGACAATTTTTATTCTAAATAATTAATCCATTCAATAAGTGTCATAATAAGTCACAACAAAGTTTAGTTATAACAATAAACATACTCTCAGATGATGTGTATCGCGTGCATTATTCGCAAGCACTTATCTCGGATCCAGTCTCATGAGTTATGTCTCCAGAGTGCATTAAAAATACATTTGCGAGATCTCGGTACTTGGTTGAACTTCAGCTGCATGTATAATCATGCATCTAGCTCAATTTCAACGGAGATCCACTTATCCACAATAAGATCATAACATAATCTTGTTATGGATGTATTACAGTTTTAATAATTCAAACATCTTAGGGCATCTTCACACACGGCCATCCGATACCAAACTAGGCAGAGCTTGTAATATGGTGACCAGACAGCTTTTAAAGTATACAATATATACGTTTAAATTCACACACACATTTATAGATACTAGTGGTCGCCTAAGGGTCGAAAATCGACCGCAGCTAAATTTAAAAAAAAATTAAATTTGAAGACATTCTCTACAATTTTTCTGTGTAAAAATTTTCGTGTTATTAAAAAAACACGAACGGTACAATAAATGAGGTTTAATTTAATCAATT